>CAKNYM010047625.1:62921-113132 GCA_932195095.1 Andricus curvator
CAAACTCACAAACCTCAAACCTACAAACCTCAAACCCACAAACCTCAAACCAACAAACCTCAAACGCACAAACCTCAAACCCACAAAAATTATACCTCAAACCCACAAACCTCAAACCCACGAACCTCAAACCCATAAACCTCAAACGCCTAAACCCGTAAACCCACAAACCTCAAACCCACAAACCTCAAACACATAAACCTAAAACCACAAAGCCACAAACAGAAAACTCACAAACTTTTTAGTTTCCTGCAAAAAACTAACCTGAAAAAATATGAACTTGCCAAGGTAGCTGAACCACGAAGTTTCGAAACTTTTAAACCCATGAAATCGGTAATATCTTTACACACAAACCTCAAACTCACAAACCTCAAACCCACGAACCTCAAACTTCCAAATCCGTGAACCCACAAACCTCAAACCCACAAACCGCAAACGCACAAACCTCAAACCTCAAAAAAACAAAAATTATACCTCAAACCCACAAACCACAAACCCACGGTGTGTCGTTCAAAACGACACACCGTTAACTATCATATCCTTGGTATAAAATTTAACCAAATTTGACAAATTCACAAAATTTAAATTAGTATAAATAAACTTTTTTCGGGCGGTACGAGTTGACGCGGCAATTTGACATTAAGTTTTCAAATGTTTTCAAACATAAACTCCCTTTCCCCCACTAGTCCCCTGACTCTGGCAGCGCGCGTACAATTGGTCTGCGAAGTAAATATAATCATAATAATACGTAGCCGCTTCGACCCACGGCAGTTGACCGCCCCTGCTTTGTTGGGTTTGAGGTTTGAGGTTTGTGGGCTTGGGGGTTTGAGGGTTTGGGGTTTCAGGTTTATGGATTTGTGAGGTTGAGGTTTGTAGGTTTGTGGGCTTGGGGGTTTAAGTTTGTGGATTTGAGGTTTGTGCGTTTGAGGGTTTTGGGTTTGAGGTTTGTTGGTTTACGGGTTTGGGGGTTTGAGGTTTGTGGGTTTGAGGTTTGTGGGTTTGAGGTTCGTGGGTTTTAGGTTCGTGGGTTTGAGGTATAATTTTTGTAGGTTTGAGGTTTTGGGGGTTTGAGGTTCGTGGGTTTGAGGTTTGTGAGTTTAATGTTTGTGTGTAAAGATATTACCGATTTCGTTGTTTTGAAAGTTTCCAAATTTCGTGGTTCAGCTACCTTGGCAAGTTCATATTTTTTTAAGTTAGTTTTTTGCAGGAAACTAAAAAAGTAGCAGTGTTACATGAAATTATAATTCGTTACGAGTATTTAAAGAAAAAATTTATCAGAATCAGTCAAAAATTGAGCAGTCAGCAGAATTTTGAACAAAATTTTGTGAAAAAACTCACTGTGCGGCACTGGCAATCCAGTGCCGTTGAAGTACCGTTTCATCGGCAAGGCATACTAATTTTTTGATGAAACCAAATCAAACAACCCAGTTGTCCTATTTATCCGTTTTTTTCCGTGCTCTATGTCATGTGACTTGACGTCTTTAAGATATCCTTTGGATCTTTTCATGTCTCTAGAAAGTTTTCAGGACGTCCTCAAGATGTCCGCTAAAAGTCGTCTATACCCAGTTAACACAACCTCTGACAATGACATGTTTCAAAAGGGACAGGCTACTAGTTTGAATTACATTATTATGGCGTCTTGTTTAGTATCTGGCTGTTTTTGTCCTGCAAATAGTACATTCGACAGATAACCATAGAATTACTAATATAAGGATTCACGGAAAGTTGTAGTTGCTACCCTGCAAAAAAACGCTAGATTCAAAAGTATTTTTTTGCATTCACGAGATGTTCTTTGAAAATCTGTTTTGCGACAATCTTGGATTGGGACGGAAAATATGCGATTGCTAAGTATTGAATCGAATTTACGAGATGTTTTGTGGAAATCTGATTTTCGACAACCTCGCGTTCAAAGTGAAATACTTATAAATACTTTTCAATTTGGCTTTTTTTGTATAGTAGGTTCTATTGGGAGCCGGTCTCATTTTCATAGATGGTAGTTGTTCCCAGTGGTACCATGCGGTGGTTGTTTAACCTGCTTTTTCCATATTATATATATATATCACATATTATTAAATTATCATATATATATATATTATTGTATTATATAAACTAAATTTCATTTATATTAAATTATATATCATCATATTAGATTATATATTATTATGTGTAAACGCAGGATGTTGCTGCAGACGTGAGGCCCGTTAGGGGATACTTAGTAAGGTTGAGTTTTATAAATGCAAATGCCTAAAAATGATGTTGATCTCAGTAATAAGGTAGAAATAAAATGAAAAATTTAATTCATCACTTTGCGTTCGTATTTATTTTCCCTAATTTATCTGTTATGAATGAATTTTTTAATTTAATAATAATCGAAGCACTCAGAGAAATGTCCTCTCGTGGCAAAAGGATGTTTTTTGACGTATATGGAATTTCCTCTTAAATTTAAGGTTGAGAGGATTTTTATTTGTCTCAAGAACAATCTTTTTGCATCAAAAACTTTCCTCATGCTACTAACTTCGCCTAATCTTGCAGCCAAATAATTCTATTTGAGTAAAAAATATATTCACGTCGCTCAAAACAAAACATGCAAGAGAACGATGCTTTTGTTTCAAGACAACTTTTTCTCTGAGTGAATGTTGGTCAATATTATAAATGCTTTCATATTGTAATTTCATAATAATAAAAATAAAAAATACGAAAGAAATAAAAAAAAAGAGGGAAGGGGATTTGGCTAGTTGCCTTGTCATTTTTCTTTCCTCTTTTTTATTTTTGTCCAAAAAAACAAATTTTTTGTTTTTAGGAATTGCAATAAGAGCCTTTTGTGGTGGTTGTCCAAATTTAATCGCTGGATTCTTGTTTTTTTTCAGGAATTCTATACATTAACTTGAGTACTGGACGTTAAATATGATTTTGAATTTGATTTTAATCTAATTTAAAATTTTAAAATTTCAAAATTTATTGTCCCTTATAACAAATTACTAATATTTCTATTGCGTAATAACTTCTTTTGGCCCTTCTGAATTGTATATCAAGATGCCACCAATCTGAAGTTTTATTCCGAGAAAAACCCATTTTACTGAATAAGCGCACACAAAAAATTTAATATTTCTACAAATAGAAAATTACGTAGAATTCTATTATCTAATACGAAATCTAAATTTGCAACAAATTTGAAGATTGGAAACGTGTTTATTTATGGATAAATGCAAATTTTGTTAATAACTTTTTGGAAAAAAATTATTAAAAAGTTGCAAACGTGCATATTTATTGGAATTATGGTTAAGAACTAAAATGTCGATTTGCGACCCTCGTTGTTTTCACGGAAATTGAGGTTATTTATGTTTGTTTCTTGTAAACCTTTTTTTTCTAATTTGTCTCAGTAAAAAAAAAAAAAAAATTTTTGCAAAATGGTTTGTGCGAATTAAAAGAACGCAATTTTTTACAGTATTAAAAAATTACAACCCATTTCAAGGTTGAGATCAAGAGAAAATAAAAGAATGCGTGCATTTTTAGTGGCTCTTTTTCTGTAATATACTCATGTCCAAGGTAACAACATATATTTTCGGGATAAAATCAACGTATTACTTCATGGTTAAAAAAAATTATGGCTACTAATATGTATGTGATTTCATGAGAATGAGGAGCCAGCTTCATTTTTAGCTTATAAATTAATCAAGTAAGTATGACTTAAGGTTCAGCTTTAGGTGAAAACTCAATTTTTCCGACCTAAATCTCTACAGCTTTTCCAGAATTTATTTTTTATATAGACCAGAGTTTCTTTAGATTTCAGGTAGCTTCTTCGAAATTTATTTTTATAATACGCAAAGAGTTTTTTTTTTTTTATTGTAGACTCTTTCTTCCTTGGGAAAAACAATATTTCCGGCGTCGGCGCAATAGGAAATTTTGTAAAGAATTTTGAAGTTCGGATTTTGGTGAGAATTCGAATTTTACGATTGTAGTATGTATATCAATTTCCCATGCTTTCCAGGTTTGCCCTATTAGTTTCCTTGGCTTTTGCCGTACATTGAAATAAAATGATAGAAGGTTAAGGTTAGATCTTGTATCCACTTTTCTTAATTTCTCAGCAATAAATGAAACCTCGACAGAGATAACGTTGAATCAACAAAAATATTTTGATGTAAAATTCTTTTAATAGCATGACATGAGATTTTTGTCCAATGATTTCCTGTTCTATATTGTAGTATAATGTTATTGAAAAATCTTTAACAAGTATATTTAGATAAAATTCAGGTAGCCTATTTTCAAGTATCACAATACTGCTTTTTCATTTTTTTGAATAGAGATGAATACGTTACACAATGCTTCACAGATGGAAAAATTATATATAGTTTACTCATAGTGGACAAAACTATGTACAATTATAATTTTTTTATGCAAAAAAATGCGAATTGCAGTCTTTCTTAAAACAAAATTGACTAGATTGTTACATTAAAATGTAATTGAGACTGTAAATGCCTGATGAGACGAACAATAAAACCAGTTTGGGCAATCAATTGTCAGTCTCAATCGCAGCACACAATTGGGTTCTCTTATTAACATTTTATGTTTCTCACGTTTTCTATTTGTACAGCCTTCTTTAAATGAATATATACAGCATTGAATTAATTCATATAATTTTACAAAACAATGAGTACTTTTTGACTGTCAAATTACTAAATATTTCAACCAATCAAATTAGTTATTTTTTACTTATATTTATTGGCTCAACTTCCTCTAATTGAATTAGTAGAATTTCAATAGTAATTAGTGAAATTACACTAATTTAGATTTAAAAAGTTCATAAAAAAGGCTTTAATTTTATTTAAAGGCAAAATTTTTTTGTTCATGGTTTGAAATAATAAGAATAAATAAACTAGTTTTTTGAATTTTAGCCAGCACATTTGAATCTATTTTTTATAAATATTGTATTTTATTATTCTCCCTTTTACGGGTTTGAGGTCTCCGTTCCGTTTACATCTTTTACAATTTCACTTAACCACTATTCCTTATGCTTATCTTCACCTATAATCGTTTCGCCTTCTTATTATTTAAAAGTTCTTAAATATTATCTTACTAGCTATTAACTATTATCTAGCAAGTGCGCGAGACCTTCCAGGGCTTCCGTTTCATCTGACCATTATTCTTGAAGCTTTTCAAAGACACGCAACAATAATTTCCCTTCTACATATTTCAATTTTTCAATTTTGGTTTTCTCCTCCCTTTTCCCCTTGTCCACAACCGCTCAGTACCCACCTAACTTTATCTTCCACGCTCTTTCTCCCTTCCTCTTCCCCTGTACATCTCTTCAACACGTGCTCCCAAGATTCCCTTTCATACCCACATACCCTACACATTTTCATTTCTTCACTCATCCAATATTTACACTCATGCATGCCTTCTCCCATTCTGAAACACATCATCCTGGACCACCTGCACTCCTTTTTCAATTTCCTTAGATATTGTGGGACCCCTTCCATCTTGATGGATCTATACCATTTATTATATTTTGACTCCATAATCTTTTCCCACCTCTTACTTCTCATTCATTTCCCCCTCTACTACCTGCCACTCCCTCCCCTCGTCACACATTCTCTATTCTCTTCTAACTTGCAATCTCTTCTCCTCCCGTCTTGAATGTCCCGTGTTTCCTCTCCTCTCTCTATCTAATATTTCCTGCAGGCATGCTTGTGCAACTTTGCTACCCGTACCACTTTTAAGTTTCTCTTCAAAACTCCATACCCTTTTCCTCTGCCTTATCACCAATTCCTCTCTCCCTGTTTCTTCTCTCAACATATAATCTGGGCACTTCCAGCTCACTCCCATTACCCATCTCAGAAATCTCTATTTCATGTTTTCTACCTTTCTCCTTCCACCCCCAAACCTCCATTCCATAACACAGCACAGACCATACCAGTGAATCAAACAGCCATACTCTCATCTTCCAGTCCTATTTGAATGTTCTTTTTCCAATCACCCACACTTGACTCATCACCTTACTCGCACTTTCCATCCTTTTTTTCACGGGCCGATCATTTCCACCTCCCGCTTTGAACCAGAATCCTAAATAACAAAATTCCTCTACTGTTTCCACCATTTCCCTATTTATCTTCCATCCATACTTTACTTCATTCTTTCTCTTCCTGAGACATACTATCTTTGTCTTAGTCACATTGATTGTTAGGTCTTTCTCTCTCACATACTCTTCGAATCCTTTCATTAGCAAGCTCATTCCACTTCCATTCTCTGCCAGAAGCACCACATCGTCCGCGTACGCTTACAAGTATATTCTCTTATTTCCTAGAAGTGTACCCCTTTACCTTTCTTTTCCATTTTCTCTTCTAGGTCTGCTAACAATATGCTAAAAAACAACGGACTTAGCGGGCACCCTTGCCTGAGACCCCTCCCTGTCCAGAAGTCCTCTCCTTTCTGTTTCCCGATCCTCACACTTGTCTTCGTCTCCGTAAAGACCTCTTTTATCCTCTCAATCAGCTCTTCATCTACCTCACTTTCTTTCATTGCCTTTCACATAACTTTCCTATTCAACGAGTCGAAAACTGCGTTAAAATCTACGAAACGTGCGACCAGTTTTCCTTTTTTCTGTCCCAGGTTCCTGTTGACGAGATAATTTAGCACGAAAATGTTATCTACTGTCCCCATCCCCTTCCTGAATCCTGTTTGATTGTGTGGAATACTTCCTTTCTCATCTACCTGTTCTTCTAATCTCATTCTAAGCACCTCCGCGTAAATCTCATACGTTACTGGCATGAGAGTGATTCCTCTATAATCTTCCACTTTTTTACCCCCTTCTTTCTTTAATAAAGGAACTACCAAACCTGTCCTCCACTCCTTCGGCCATCCTTCTGCTCTCCATACTCTATTACATACTTCCCAAATCTTTTCTCTAACCCTTCTCCCGCCAAATTTCAACGCTTCATTCTCCATCCCATCCTCTCCTGTCGCCTCGTTTCTTTTTAACTTCTCATTTGCTTGATTCACCGTCTCTCTGGTCACCTCATTCTTACCTTCCATTCCTCCCTCTTTGATCTTTCTACCATCCCCCCACCTTGCTATCCACCCCTCCCAGCAATTTCTTGAAATATACCCTCCACTCATCCATACTTGTCTCTTCATTGATTCCTTTTTATCCACTCCTTTCTCTATTGGTCACCTCCCATTCTCTTCCGTCCTTTATTGCTTTCTCTAGCTCCTCCATGTACCTAACCTTCTCCTCCTGTCGTTTTATATCCAGTAATTTCTCGTGTTCCCGTTTTCTTTTATTATACTCCTTTCTGTCTATCTCTCCTCTTCTTCAATTCTTAAACGATAACTTTATACGCTCTTTGTTCTCTACACATTCCAAATCCCACCATCCTCTCTTCCCCCTTCTTTCTTCCTCACTTGTCCTAATTTCTTCCACTATCTTCTCTACCCTTCCCCTCATCTTACACAACAGCGCATCCACGCCTCCCTCATCTTTAATCAAAACATTCTCTTCTTCCATTCTTTCCGTATATTCTCTTAGCTTAACAACTCCCCATTTGCCGATCTTTGCTTTTTTCCCTGTCGCGCTCTCCTTCTTCCTTCCCTCTCTTCTCCAATTCCCGCATTTCAAAGTTGCAATGACCAGGAAGTGTTCTGACCCTATTTCATTCCCTATTTTCATTCTGTCCAACAGCCTCCTTATCCTTTCCTCGGTCAGAATGTAGTCAATCACTGTTTCCCCTTTTCCTGCAAACGTAATCTCGCCTTCCTCATCCCCTTCCGAGTTCCTATTACAAATGAACAATCCTGTTTCTCCTAGGATTTCCAACAAAATCCTACCCTCCTGGTCCACTTGTTTGTGTTTCGATTTTCTCCTGAAAGTCTCCCTATCTTCATCCCATATACTTCCCCCCTGTTTCCCCCTGTGTCCAAGCATTCAGATCACCTCCTATCAACACTAATTCATCATCCTTTTTCGCACCCATTTCCTAATCACACTCCAACCTTTTTCTTCTCCCCTTCTCCTGTAAATGTAAACTATCCTCACCTTTCTTCTTCCTATCTTTACCATTCTCCTCATTACTTCATCTGTTTCCTCAAATCCCATTTCTATTCTATTTTCTCCCACCAATTCATTCCTTACTCCTGGCACCATACCCCTTTCTTTCTTCCCTTTACCTTCTCTTTCTTTGCTTCTTGCATCTGCCACATATATCCCTTGGGTAACTTCCTCTTCACTCTCCTCCAATCCTTTTCATTTACCCAGGTTTCACTCAACATCACTCCATCCCATTTCTTCACCTCTTCCCAGAATCGGTAAATGTCAACATAGTTTGTGAAAACAAAGTTTGCTAAGACATTTTAATCATGCTACATCGCCTCCGCCATCAAAAAGGGTTTACAATTTCTTGCTTCAAAACAGAAAACCAAGAATTATTATATATTCGGAAAATATTATTTTTTTAGATCCCGAAAAATTTGCAATAGAATTTTCCTATTTTTTGAATACAATAATTGATGCGTACTTATTTCAAAATAAACAAATATTTTGAAAATACATTACTGAATACAAGTTACATTATTGTTTTCTTAAAAATAGCCTAATTAAGATGTGTGGCTACGAATATTACAACTTAAAATATTTTACATCATGGTTTGAGAAAATATGTAGTTCCTTCTTATAATTGTAGTATTTTGTAATTAAAGTTATTCAGAAAGGATTCCTTTATAATCGTTGATGATTAAATTTTGTATTTATACTAACAATCTTATTTCAGATATAGACAAGAACGTCTAATGGTTATTAAGTCTTTCTTCGCAAGTGTTAAAATGTGTCACGGGGATTTCTAAAATTAATGAAACGTGTTTTGCAAATTTTCACATAATTTTTTACTTTTCTCCATAATGTGTCATCAAGTTAAATATAACAAGGCAGCGTCTACGTTTACAGAAAAAAGTTGTCCTTTTAAAGAAAATTCGGAAAAACTAGTCCCTTTTCCATGTCTAGCTATTCGTACCAGAAAAATCTGGCTATTGGCATCGAAATTTTGGTACACGTATCCACGGGCATATAATGAACCGTAATTAACCCAAAAAACCTTTGGATTCGTTTCAAAAATATCCAAATACGCTTTTTTGGACCATTTTTTAAACAATGAAATTTTTGTTTTTTTAATACTGCAGCTTTTTATAAATAAATACATTAGTTACAGACTAACGTCGAATGTTTGATAAAAATTAATATGTAAACACCTCCAAAAAGATTTTTTAATTTTTTTATCAAATAATTGTTTAAACAAACACAATCTTATTAACATTATATTAACTTTTTACATCAATTTTCAAACGTATCCAAACATGCGTTGCTATGGCCGAATGGGTAGTAACAAAACCGTCTTCTCCAAACTTGCAAAGTAATACAACAATGTTCATTAATTTTTTATGTTAGATTTTGCCAATTTTTGGTCGAATAATTTTCTGCAGAAACGAGAAAAAATCTGCCACGGCCCGGATTTGAACCGGGAACACCACTATTCATGAGTGGAGCATTAAACAATTACGCCACCGAGGCCACAGCAGAAAGTTTCTCGTTTCTCCTAAATCCACAGGATGACGCGGGTCTGCATCTTTGTAGCCTGTGCATTTTTAGTGATTAATTCTTATCTGAATAAGTTCACCGAATCCGAATATAATTTAGAGTATTGATGTTATTTTGTCGACCAGGGTAATTAATTAATCTCTGATGTTAGATTTTGCCGATTACTAAGTGGGTGTGGTGAGCCCACACTTGTAGTAGTTATTTACTACAAGAAACTATCCACCTAGAAACACTACCCGAATCGGGTAGTGTCACGCCTACCCTGAAAGGGAAATGGCTTAATGGTATACTTACTTACTTACTTACTTACTTACTGGTCAAGTCATTTTCTGGACAAACGAGAAAAAGTCTGCCACGGCCCGAATTTGAACCGGGTACGCCACTATTCACGAGTGGAGCGTTAACCAATTACATCACCGAAGCCACAGAAGAATTTTTCTCGTTTCTCCAGAAAATTATTTGACGAGTAATCGGCAAAATCTAACATCAGAAATTAATTAATTAATTATCTGGTCGAAAAAATAACATCAATACCCTAAAACAATGTTCGTAACCAATTTTCTACATCATTCAACATAAGCGTACATTTGCGTGTTCTCATAAATATAATGGATTTGAAACTTCTATAATTAATTATAAACAAACTGAGCGTCCGATAGAAAAACAAACTGTATCAATTTTTTTTTTTAATTTTCAAAATCAGTTAAGACATATTCTCAGAATTCCTGCCTACATTGGTAAACAAATGTAAAAAATGTGTGATTTATTGTAAGCAAATATTAATCAGCAAATAATTATATTGTGCAACCAAGGCAGCGAAGTTTTCTTTTTACGGCCGAGTGTGAGTTTTTGCAAACACGCGAGGTCTTAAAAAGACTTCACTGCCTCGGTAAACACGATATTTTATGTAATAAGAGTATGAATTTCGAGTTTCCTCATGAAATTACGTCTCAGTTCGAAGTAACGAATGCGCGTGGGCGCAAATTTCCCGCGGGCAATAATGTGCACTTCATCGGCCTAAGCCGATAAAGTACCCCACCACCAACAATGACCTACTTTGCTGCTCCAAATCAAGCACAGAAAGCGAGGAAATCATACTCGTGATACATTAAATTCTTTTTGAGACTTAACAAGACTCAGATATATTATTCCATAAAAGTCGCAATATACGTAGAAACAATATTTCATTACGACTCAATGAATATTATTCAAAGTTGTTACTATCCTGACACGTTATAAATGACGTAAGTTTTCAGCTTTCATTTTACGATTTGGTATATTATAGAATTAACTAAAAATATCTCTTCAATAAAAAACTATCGGCAATAGTAATAACATCAACCAGGGCCGTTCCTACACAGGGTGCAATGTATGCATTGCACACGGGCGGCTAGGTAAAGGTCTTGTTAGAGGGCGGCCGCCGCGGCCGGCGCTAGATTTGTTTATTGCACTATTTAGAAAATCTGAAAGGTGCATGCTTAGATACGATTGGCTGATTAATAATCTCACTTAAATAGCAATCTGGACCAAGTAATGGTAGAGTAGACTGTATTACCCTACTATTAATTTTTTATACAGTTTTCCAGCGTGAGGAAAACCAGAAGGTGCTTAGTGCTTACCTGCCCCTACCTAGTACCTAATCATACTTGAAGAACTTATGATTAGGTTTGTCAGAAAATCTCAAAAGAAACTGAAGCAAGTTAGTTTTCAGTATACAGGTATTCGTCACCCTGTAAAGACAGTGCAAGTTCTAAGTGGTGTTTTCTTTCATACATAAAGTTGGAGGCATGTTTTAAAAAGTGTTTAGGAAAATCAGCACATAAATTAATGAGGTATGTATGTACTAAACTTATTATATTTATATTTTCACTTAGAAAAAGGTTATAATTTTATTTGACTGTTCAGGGAGAAAAAGAGACAGCTTATCCTGCTAATCTTATAGAATATGGTGACAGCATGTATTTTTCTGCATTTTTCACAAAAAATCCTGTGAGAAGTGCAGAATGTTCTAACTAAACTATTTACCGAAAAATATTCTAATATTCACAAAAAAAGACTATGCTGTCTTTACTTATATCCGTAAAAATGTAAAGTACTATTTTAATACAGGATCCCTGTAATATTAACATTTTTTTTCTCTGTTTTTAAAATAAAAAATGTAGCAGTATTAGGGGTATTCAAAAAAATACAGCTTCTCTTTTGTATATGTTTCGGGGGTGTCTCTCGGTTATTTCAAGCCAAGAAAGAAAAAACTCGTGCTACGCGTTTTTGAGAAAAACAATTTCTTTATTCTTAACGATTAAAATTCCATTTATCTAAAAACGACGCGAAAGATGAATGGTTAAAAATTTTTCTTCTTTCTAAAATCTATTAAAAATGTATACCCTTACGAGTTGTTTGTTTTGTGTATTTTAAACAATTTTTCCATAAAAATAAAATATGTAAATCGATCAAGATGTACTAAAATAGCATGTATTTTAACTGACTTTAACATTTTATTTTTTCAAATGTTTGTTTTTAGTTCAATAGCAATGTAAAGAACATGTTCTATGAGAATATCAAGGTTCTTGAACTACAAAGTTATAATTTAAAATATTTAAAATTCTTCTACTCCCTGAAATCTAAAAGTATGCCCTGACCAGACAATTATCTTGTGTGTTTTAACCAATTTTTCTAACAAAATAGAAAAATTCGATAAAAATAGACTAAAATAGCATTTACTTACCATTGTTACTGAACTAGAAACAAATGTTTTTAAAAACAAAATGTTGAAGTTCGTTAAAATAAATTCTATTTTAGTCGATTTTTATCTACTTTTTCTCTTTTTTGGTAAATTGGATAAACTAAACAAAACAAAAATCTAATAAGAGTATATTGTTATGGATTTCAAAAAGGCAAACAATTTTAAACTATTTGCTGCTATTCAAAAAAAAAAAACATTATTTATTCCTTTTGGGTTGAAAATGAACCACGTTGAAGGAAAAATAAACCGGATAATATTTAGAGTTCGCTCATCGCGAATTTGTCTCTGTTTATAGAACAATGATTTTTGTTCGAAAACGGTGGATCATAATGCAAAATTGTGAATAATAAAAATATATAAAAGATTAAGGTGTCTTTAATACACATTTAAATTATTTTTAGGTTCTTAAAAAAGAATTCACATAAACATGTAAAATTACTATTTTTGAAAAATTAGTTTATATTAATTGTTTTCTTAAGGACATGAAAATAATTGGAATGTATGTTAAAGACTTCTTATTAATAGACGAATGGACGATGAATAACGGTTCTTATTATACAATATTTATTTTTCCTGACACGTGGTTCATTTTTAACCCAAAAGGAACAAAAAGTAGAAAATGCAAGTTGAGATTCGGACTTCTTTTTTTACACCCTTAAGCAGTATATTGCTCTGTTTTTTCTTGAATTTATGAAAATACCGCGCTGCCAAAAAAAGTTTAAACTGACCGCAGTCTATTATATGTTGTTTGAATTAATTTTATTTGAAATCTTTATAATTCACATTGTAAAACTCAATGAGTTTTAAGACGAAAAATGATCAACCTTCTGTTCTAAATGTTATTAATATGATAAAAAAAAGCCAGACAAATGTACGTTCGCCCCTTCTCGAAATATTTAGACTAGATTAATAAAGTCACCAAATTTATTTATTTGTAATTTTTAGATTTCCGACAGAAAAATAAAACACTTATCTGGTTATCAGTGTAAGAAGACAAAAAAATAAAAAGAGTCACTTATTGAAAACGAATCAGGTGCAATAAAAAAGTTCTTGTTGTTTAACGAGTCCGACAACCAAATAAATATTGTAGAAAGAGGAACCAAGGAATATTCACCCTTGGAAAAGGATTCTCGAATAGAAGATGAAGTTCAGCAGATCGAAGATTGTGATGATCAAAATAAGGGAAAACAAAGTGAACAGCAGATTGAGGACAGCGCAGACATTTTACAGGATGGATTGGTTTGACCGATTTTTGAGACCGTGGATTTTTCCAATATTGTACAAGAATTGTATGTCTTTTTTTCGGGATCAGCGAAAAGTTGGGAGATTTTAAAATCATTTCTTCCTAATATTAGTTTGAAACCGTTATCAGATATGCGATGGCTTAGTGGAACAGATGCTGTTAAACCTTTACGGTATCACTTATGTGATATTTATGACAGTTTAGTGGGAATATCTGAAGTTGATAATGATAGAGCAGTGCGTCACAAAGCTATATGTTTAGCTAAAAAGATTGTAACCTTCATGTTCGTATGTTCCGTTGTGACATCGACTATCTCAAGCTGCTAATTTGGCAAAGGATGTGGAGGTAGAGATGAAATTTCCAGAGGCAACAGCCGTTCGAAGAATAAAATCAAAGCATGTCAAATACGAATGCGTTCATGAAAGAATTCATGATCCGCGGCATTGCTTCAAAGTTGAGTTTTATTCTACTGTATTAGATACAACTATCAACTCTTTAAATCAGAGATTTGAATTTTTGAAAAAATTCAATAAGTTGTTTGGTTTTATTTTCAATAGTTCAAACCTGAGAAATATTAATAATTATGATCTGCTCCAACAATGTAAAAATTTGCAACTGAAACAAACAAACGAAAGCGAGAACAAATCGGATTTGGAAGGGCTCGCATTATATGATGAACAATTTCTTCGAAACCTATGCTCAATCTGAATTTGAATTCCAAACAAATTGTAACATTTTTGCTGAAAAAGAACTTTCAGGTTGTCTTTCCAAATACATTTGTAGCATACCGAATACTGCTTACATTGCCGGTTTCAGTTGCAGCTGGGGAAAGATTGTTTTCGAAACTAAAGATTATAAAAAGTTATTTACGAACAATAATGACCGAAGATTTTCTGTCAAAATTAGCTATCATTTCTATCGAGTATGAAATCGCAAATTGTTTACAAATACGACAACTGATAGAAGCATTTGCTGAGATGAAAGCAAGGCGAGTACATTCCACTTGACATTGTATGCGTATCGTACCAGAAATCTGCAAAATGCAGTAATAAACTTAACGCGGTGTTAATTTAAATCTCTCATTGAATGTTTAAATAAAATGGACTATGTCAATAACGCAATGAAAGTCATTAGAAACCAATTTTTATGTAGTATGCAATATAGATATAAACGATAAAATTATGTAAATAAATTATATATATAAATAAATATATGTATTATTATTAATATTATTATCATATAATGATACAAAATGTGTTATAATCACAAATTAAAATTAAGAGGGTAGAAAAAGGTTGAAGGGGCGGCATGCAAATATTTACACACGGGCGGCCGAAGGTCCAGGAACGGCCCTGACATCAACTACTATCGTGAAACTGATAGGATTGTTTGCATAGGGGATTTTAATGTAAATAGGCAGGAACAAGCGAACCCAGACTGGATTCAATTAAAGCATTTCTCATCTTTCTTATCACTTACCCAGATTATAACTGAACCGACTAGAACGGTGAGCCAAGAGGCCACGATTCTGGACCTTCTGTTCGTCAGTAGCTCATTAATAGTCCTGGACTCGGGTGTCTCAGAAGTTCCGAGGGATTTCTCGGATCATGATGTGATTTTCTGCAATCTGAATGTAAGGATGGAGACTAGGCCGGGCATCTTTGGTGGACCGGTTTTCGCTGATTGTAAAAAATCTATTAAACACGTTTCCCCGTTACGTAAGTATAGAATTGCCAGATCCAAACCGCCCTGGTTCACTGACGTTGTAAAAAAGCTAGGTCGTATTCACGATAGAGCTCGTTGCAAATGGCGGAAATCAAAGAATCCAGCGGATAAAATTAAATACACGCGACATAGAAATCTTGCTACGGCTATGATGCGCAGGGAAAAAAAGCATACCTGTCCACTTTTCCAGCTTCCACAAAAGGGACTTGGAAAAAATTGGAATCAGCCGGGGTTTGGTCGGGACATAAGCAGTTTTCGTGGGGCAATTTACCAGTTGATCCGTCGGGCATAAATGATTTTATAATAGATACTTTACCAAAAACGGAAGTATCTGATCAATTAATACAAAAGGTTTTGAAAAAGGAAAATGTTGGGGTTTCAAATACGTTCTCTTTTTCGGAAATAGACATGGGACAGTTATTCCAGGCCATGAAGTCCATAAAATCAAATGCAGCTGGTGTAGATGGTCTAAGCTGCAAATCAATTTTGATTTGCATCCCCTTTTGCCTCCCTTCGTTACTACATATCTTAAATGCCTCCCTCCAGGAAGGGGTGTATCCAGATTCGTGGAAGGCGGGGATAGTTCGCGCGATACCTAAGGTCCCTGAGCCTTCTTCCTTTAAGGATCTTCGCCCAATCACAATTTTAACATATCTTTCGAAACTTCTTGAGAAGTTGGCTCTTGGATAGCTCAAGTCAAATATGAATGACCTGCAAGTACTCCCGGTTTACCAGTCAGGATTCAGAAGAGGATACTCGACTACAACGGCACTGCTTAAGGTTACAGATGACATAAGTAAAGCGTTAGATTGTGGTGAGATGACTCTTTTGGCCCTTCTGGATTACTCGGGTGCTTTTGAATTGGTAAACCACCAACTCCTCCTGTCTAAGCTGAAATCATTTGGGGTGAAGGAGAGTGCACATGAGTGGTTCGAAAGCTATTTAAAAAACCGTAGACAATGTGTCTCTCTCTCGGATCCTACTAGGACCTATGTATCGAGTTTCCGTAACTTGAATGTTGGGGTCCCGCAGGGTACAGTGAGGAGCCCGACTCTCTTTATCATATACATACATGATTTGCCAGATATAATAAATGATGTAATGGATAAACTAGGGGACGAGTTTAAAAATAAGCTCGAAGCTCGTATTCATATGTATGCAGATGATACACAGTTTTATATACATTGTAGACCAGAGGACATAGAGATCGCGGGGACTATACTTAACAGAATCCTTCACGCAGTGGTTTTATGGTCTGGGGCGCATGCTCTGGTATTAAATCCGACAAAGTCCTCGTTGCTGGCCATAGGTAATAATATAAGGTTGTTAGACTTGCCAATCCTTAGTTTGGATGCTATTACTTTAGAATATGTGCAGCAAGCGAAAAATCTAGGACTAACGGTAGGGCAGGATTGGGAATTCAATGCTCATGTATCTTCTAAATGTCAGGCAGCATACCTCCGATTACGAACTTTGTATCCGTTTAGACAATATCTGCCAACCTCGGTCAAACTGCTACTATGCAATAGCCTGGTACTCTCTCTTTTTGAATACGCGGATGTTGCCTATGCCCCATTCCTCTCAGCGGCCCAGAAGGCGAGGATCCAAAACTCTTGCCTACGATTTGTTTATAGAGTACGCAAATTTAAGCACATTACACCGGCGCTTGCAGAATCACGATGGTTGAGAATGGACGAACGTTGGCAATTGCACCTTTGCATCTTGGCTTTCAGGGTTTTAGTATCGGGGATACCTAAATATCTTCGTGATCAACTTATATTTGTCGAAGATCATAGGGCGCAAACATCACTATGCACTAGACAAAATAAGAAACTTTATGTTCCAACTGTTCGTACTGCTAAAGCAAGCACATGCTTCTCAAAAATTGCACCGGGGCTTTTAAATAATTTGAAAAACTCGCTAGACTTGTATACTACTGCTGAAGTGAAAGCAAAGATGACAGAAATGTTACTCTCCCAACGTTAAATACCAATGTATCAATGACAATTAATATATACGCTGTACGGTACTTTTATTTAACAGATAAGTAGATTTAAGTTAGTTTTAGCTGGAGTTCTTGCAATGTTTGCAAACTTCCGAAGGTTAGGTTGTAAAGCAGTCACCAATGTACCTCGCCATTTGATGCAATTTGTACCTTATTAATTGTAACCCTGTAATTATTCTCAATTTCATTAATAAAGGTGTGTATTATTATTATTATTATTATTATTATACAATTATCTCTTATTAGGACAGTGTACCAGAATATATAATTTGTTCATTATAGAAGCAATGTTATGAACAAATTCACGTTTTTGCTATTTTTAATACTAATAATTGTATAGTTGGAGGGATGATTACCTCTTAGTATCAAAATTTATCTTAGCGCAAGGATGGAAAAGAAAGAGAACTAAAAAAACGAAACATACGTGAATCAAAAAAGCGAATTTACAGGAACCGGAAGGGCGAATAGAATTTCAGAATAAGATTAACATAAGACTAAATGGGACAATTTAGGAGACGCTAATGCGCAATAAAGATACAGAGGGCGCATAGAAAATGTTCAAGGAAATCATGGTTAGGTGTTGAACTGAAGTGTTTGGTACTGCAGTTGTAGGAAGAATGACTGGTGATGATTGGTATAATGACGAAATCCACGTAGCCGTTAACGGAAAGAAGTAAGCGTATATGGGAAAATTGAATATCACAAGTCTTGGCGATGACGAAGGAGTAAGACTAGAAAATTATTATAGGGACAAGGACAGAAAAGTAAAAATACTAGTTAAAGAAAGCAAGGGTAAAATCAAAGCGGAAGGGGAGAAGAAAATGCTAAACGATTTCGAATGAAATAATAAATTATTTGGGAAATTGGCCAAGGGCAATAAAAAAGGACGTAATACTACAGAGTTAGTCGGAATGAGGAATAGCAAGGGTGAAATGGTGTAAGATAAGGACCGAGCAAAAGATGGTTATAGGGAATTTACAAGGAATTATTAGAAGGTGAAGCTATGGAGCAGCTCGAATGTGAAATAGAAGGTGAAAGTTTATGCACTGGTAAAGTGAGGGGATGTAATATGTAAACACCCAAAAAGGGTATATATGTGTGAAATAAATTAACTTGAAGTCACGAACTTTGCACACCGGCAAAATAAAAATATTATTAAACATTCGTATAACAAATTTTTACAGAAATTGGTCTGAAATCCACCATACAGGATCGGGAATTTGTTGAAATAAATTATTTCAAAGAACAGGGAAACTTAAGAGGAATTATGAAAAATATTTAACAAATTCATTATAAAAAGTCATTTATTTACAAAAGAATAATATTCGTAAAGTCCTATTTCGCTATAAGTAAATGTTACACTAAACAAAAACAAATAACATTACTTATACATTATTATTATTAATATATATTCAATTGGTCTGTACAATAAAATAGTAGCACAAATTTCAAATTTTGTTACAGCGTCTCATGAGGCAAAAATTAAAGTTTTATGAAAAGCCATTACGTACGAATAATTAAATTAAATTCTAAAACATTTTTTAATGTACAAAGATTCAATACATACAAGTTGCGGTACATTTTATCAGCTCTGCAATTCGAAAGAGCAAGCTTCTGTAAAATTGTATAAATCCTGTAGATTGAGAGACTTAAAAATTAGCAATACAATTTCAATGGGAAGTTTTTTTTCCACATGTTTCTTAAACATAACCAAGCCCCAATCAACAAGTGGCCGTCGTTCTTTTACTTCCTGAATGCGTTCTTCCAAATCTTGAGCATATTTTGGGAATTCTTTTTTGTAATCACCTTCATCCAAAATTTTAATGATATTATCAAAAATTAAATCTCCTACTAAACTGTCAATCTCTTTGGCCAAAATGTCAAAAAGAGATAACTTTACTGATGGACTGATCATCTTAACTTTCATACTTTGAATTTCCTCCTGACATTCCTTATATATTTGCCGCACTGACTCGTCTTCCAATAATTTTCGATTTTCTTCACTGACATATTCATTGTTCGCCATCATTTTCACAACAAAGGCAATCAAAATATTAGGAATATCGCTGTCACTCCTGCTATTCTGAAAAAAACGCCTATCTTTATTGATTGCGAATTGCAGTGGTGTTCCATATTTCGAAGAGCTACAATTAATGCATATTCCCCTTTTCAGGATAATTTTGACGATATCGCCTGTTTCCCCAACGATAGTACAGCGCAGAGTCCTAAAATCCTCATTATTAATTTTAGCCCCTCGGCTCAAAAGGAGCTTGACTATTTCCAAATTTCCCGCCTTACAGGCTCTATCCAATGACGTCATACCTTCTTTGGTTTCTGCAAAGACGATTTGTGCTTCTATGTCAGCTCCCTGATCGAGAAAAAATTTTATTATTGGAATAATAACGCGCGAAATATGATTTTCAGAGCTTAGGAAACCAGAAGCCGTTAAAAGTGGTGCTGGATCCGACGTTACATCCAAGCCATTCTTCACAAGCATCTGTACTATTTCCAAATTTCCCATGGAGATAGCATAGAGATAAGGAGGATAAGTCTCTAATTCATCATTCTCAATCAAGTTCAAAGAAGCTCCACAGTCCAGGAGACATTGGACGTTTTCGGGTATACTTTCCTTAATTGCTTCAATAAGTGGAGTTGCATTAAAAATATTGTCACTTATGGCTTCCAGATCAGATCCCTTATCCACTAAAGCCTTTATCATGAAAGGTGTGCCCTCGCAAGCTGCAATGTGCAACAAAGTGCATCCTTTGGTGTGTCCAAAGTGTATGTCTTTGACAGTTAGATCAACGTCAGTATTTTCTAAAATGTATTTGAAACTTTCGTTATCTCTCTGAAGAATTGTAAAGCGAAGAAGGTTGAACTGCATTGAAGAAGGCATGCTGTCATTCATCGTATCATCTAAAAAACATTGAACCAAATTTTGAATTCTTTCGGTTCTGCTGAATACTTCTGGAAGTTTCTCTTCTTCTTCTAGAAAAATTTCAAGAGCTTCCAAGTGTCCTGACAATAATGCCATTTGAATTGGAGATATTCCATAATTGTTGCTGATGTTTGCATCCGCTCCGTTTTTGATCAATATTTCAGCATTATGAAAAAGGTAATCGTGTGGACCAGAGCTAAGTAAACTTGAGCAGTATGTCAAATTTTCTGTTCCAAATTCCACAGCATGATGCAAAGGAGTGTTGCCTTCTGAATTCGGGGCATTTATATTTGCTCCAAGGCAAATTAGGAATTCAATTAAATTAGTTTTGTAGTGCCCGGATGAACAGGCGTAGTGAAGGGCTGTTTCCTTTCCATCTGGATTAATGATGGATATAATAGGGCTTTCTGGAAATATCAAAGAATTCAGTAAGAGCAAATTATCTTCATCTTTATTTATGGCAAAATTGAAGAGAGAGAACAAGTCCTCGGGTGTTTCTTTGTATTTTCCACCGAATTGAGTGAGGACATCTCTTATTTTATCCATTTTCTGCAACAAACAAAAGGAAAATTTGCTCAGACATTTATTCAGACTAGAAACATTTTTTTATCTGCAATATTCAAGAATTAGGCAGCATCCCTTGTGAAAAAGATGTGCAAAATTCTAAAAAATAAACAGATCACAAAGCATTTTATCACCATTGATGAAAAAAGAATGTTTAGGGCTCATTTTTCAGAATATGAAAGAATTTGTCACCTTCATTATAAAAATCAATAAAATAAAATTATTATGTAACCTGAAACGATGAAACGGAAGCTGAAATCATTTTTTGTAATAAACGTAGAAATTAGGAAATTATTTTATCATTAAAAGGAAGAAAATAGAGGAGTAGTATTTCAAGAATTAAAAAGTGTAGATACCTGATGGATACATGGGAAATTATTTCTGAACTGCCACAATTTTAAAAGTTATTTCTCCAGATTCCCTTCAAATTTTCAGAATGTATTTGTCTATACGATAGTCGTACGCCCACTGAATTAGAAACTTTTACTATAATACACGATCCCTCTCCGAACTACAGGGGATGAAGCTTTCGTCCCAAGGGCAAAACAAGTATTTTCAACGGCAATAATTTACTTTCTAAGAATTCGAATTTAATTTTATATGAGTGTTTTCTGAAAGGGTTTTCACTATGTTCCAACATATCAAAGACATTTCTCAAATTTTCATATATTCATAAACAAATCACAATGTAAAATTTTGTTTTAACTTTTCAGAAGTACCATTTTTTCAAAGCTTTTAGATTTATCGAAGAAGGTTACATAATTTAAAAAAAAAGTTAGTTCACGTTATAAACAAATAATAAACAAAAATTCTTTTTTAGGGTCAGCAATGTTTACCTCATTCAAATCCAGAGTTCTTGTATAAAATCTGAGAGAAATTAATGTTTTATTACGATCAACTGTAAATAGATGGTATTTGGAAATTTTTTAAACAATTTCTGTAGAAAAATTTACAGTTTGGATATTTTTCAACGAATAGACTCAATTTTTTTACGAAATCAATTAAGAATGTCTTTTCGGTGACTCTGCTCTTAGATACTTTACCAATTTATAAGAATAATACTTTATTTAAATGTTTTTCATAAACAAATTCAGAGTTGGGTTATTTTTCCACAAATAAGCTCAATTTTTTAAGGAATCAACTAAGAATGTCTTTCCGATGACTTTTTGCTACGATCATTTGCAAATTCATAAAAAATATCAATTCTTTAAAGAATGTTCATAAACAAATTCAGAGTTTGGCTATTTTTCAACGAATAGGCTTAGTCTTTTTACGGAATCAACTAAGAATATCTGAGGGGCTGATAGCAAAAGCGGACTAAAAAAAGAGTCGGAGCAAAAGCGGCTTGATTATTTCTCAGCGCAAGAACGAATTAGCCCACGCGCTACGAGCAAAAACGAGTTAAAGATTTAACTCGTTTTTGCCCGTAGTGCGTGGACTAACCAATTTCTGCCCGCACTCATATTTTGATTCGGTTCAACTCCAACCGAACTCTGGATTCGTTTTTGGCTACGCTGATATTTTCGTTTCGTTCGCGCCTGGACGATCGAGAATAAATAAAATTGATGGATTTATCTCCAATATAGCTCAAGCGCAATGTCAACGATTTTTCAAAAGAGTCAGAAAACGTTCTCAAAAATCGAATTTTTAATTTTGAAGAAAAAAATGTGTACTCATAAAGTACATCAATGCTGAATTGATGCCTGAAAAGTTAGATTGGAGAAATATTATATTTAAAAAAAAATTAGTGATTATTATCAAAAAAATTCATTTCATTTTTAATACGCATAATATTTTAATATTGATTATTGTTTATAACTATATTCTCTGACAGTAATGCTAGAAAGTTGCTTTTTTCTGAAATCTTGAGTTTTGCTATGACTTTTTAGTTATGATCAAATAATAAGTTAACTTCAAAAAGAATCATTTTTTAAATAGTATTTTACTTTTTCAAGTGAATTATTTTTGCTCTTTTCCCAATGTTTGAAAAAATTATTTCAAACATAAAAGCTATCTTACACAAGAAACAAAAACAAAGAATGGAATAATTAGGACTTGATGAAAGGACTAGGTGTGCAAATGATCTGTAAAAGTTTTGTTTTAAATTACAACAAGAAGTTTCTAGCAAAATATATTTACGAAAAAGAAAGGGATTGTTTCAAATTGTTTCTCTCTAAGGTTTATTTATTATTTGTTCGTAATTAAAAAGGCAAAGCAAAGTTAAACATTTCACAAAAAACCACAACTTTCTAGCACTTATCTAACAGAAGATAGTTATGGACAATAATAAATTGTTTAAACAACTATTTTTATTGACTTGCCTTAATTATTACCTCACTAAGTGAAAGGTGGGCAAAAAGTTAAAAATTTCAGAAAAAAATCCGCGATTATCTGGCATTAATATAGACGAAGATAGTAATTAACAATAATAATTTGCTTAAACAATTATTTTTGCTCAGCTCAAATAATTATTAAGTCACTCCAAGCGAAAAATAGACAAATAGTTGAAAATTTCTGACAAAACCGCAACTTTCTACCATTAAGCAAAGAGAATATCATTAACAATAATAATATATTGTCTAAACAATTACTTTTGTTAACTTGAATTAATTATTACTTCACTTTGTTGTTGAGTTTCAACTCGATTCAGCTAATATTGAGGATTCTGAATCAAATTTACAAAAACAAATTTTTTTCTTATGGGAAATACGTGTTAAACTTCATGGGGCTTGCGCCACCTCTAAATATCTAAACTCGTTGCTTATTTTTATTAATGAAAATAAAAATTCCCACTGTTTAACCTCAAAGCTTTTAAAGGCAGAAACTTAAACTTTCATTTGAGATAAAAAAATGACAAAATATGCGTTTTACAAAAAAAAAAAATTTGTTTTTGGCTTTCATTTTTAAAGGCCAAATACTATTTATTTAAAAAAATGTTTCTGATCAATGGAAAGGGCATACAAAAACCTTATTTATTAACTTATTATTGATAATTTTTATAATTTATAATTATCCTAATCCTAATATTGTTATTATATTATTATAATAATTTATTATTAATAGACTCTGACCAGGCAGACAACTTTTTTTTTTAGTGGGTACTGCAGTTGCGAAATAGTGCCCTATTTATAAACCAAAAATTCCGCTCCTCTTTGAGGAATAATTAATAGCCAATTATTTATCAACGATTCCATATAACCAATAACTAAAATTTTGGATTCTTTAAACAAACTCAATGAAAGAATTTATTATCTGGCTATTTTCCTTTACTTAAACTTTATTTTTTAACTTGATCAACTGTTAATAATTAATTTTGTAACTTTTTTAGAAACTTGGATGACGATTAACTATTGCTGTCTTTACTAAAAATTTTATAAACCAATTTTTCTTGTTAATAATAATTGATCGTTACCCAAGTGTTTTAAAAAATTTCAAAAATTAGTTGTTAAAAGTTGATTACGCGTTCAAAGAACAAGGTTGAAATGTTGAAAATAGACAGAAAATGCACTTGTTAATAATTTTGTTTAAACAATCACCAATTGTTATTGATTAATAGCAAGAAATGGTTGATAAATAATTGGCTGTTAATTCCTGGGTGAAAAGAGGAATTGTTTAGTTCATAAATACATGAGATAATACAAATTTGTTAACAAAATTGCTTTTATAAATAAAAACTGTCGATTGTCATTGAAATATCCCTAAAGGTTTATAAATTAGTTAATAACATTTGATTACGTTGAAAGAACCAAGCTAGTGCGTCGGAAAATAGCCCAACAGTGCATTTGTTGATTAGGTTTATTTAAATAAGCATCAATTTTTATTAACTGACTAAATATATGATAAGTTCGTGTCATTGCCAAGTAATTTTCGGTTGATTTCGTAGGAAAAACTTTATATATTACATCATAAATAGCTGATGTCGATAATGGCTCATAAAATTTGTTTATAAAATTTGCAAAAATTCAATAACTTTCATCAGTTCAAAATAAAAACTCTTTGTCTATAAATTGTTGAGATTTAGTGCGAATCATGTGACGAATCGCAGCCAATCCCCTTGAAACAATTTTCGTGCAATCATTCCTATTTTAGTTTTCCAATTCCACGCAATGGGAACCAAATTATTTCTAGGGCCCCATGGTATTGATAATTCATTTGCAAAATATTATGCATATTAAAAATGGAATGAATTTTTTTGATAATAATCACTAATTTTTTTTAAATATAATATTTCTCCAATCTAACTTTTCAGGCATCAATTCAGTATTGATGTACTTTAGGAGTATACATTTGTTTCTTCAAAATTAAAAATTCGATTTTTGAGGACGTTTTCTTACTCTTTTGAAAAATCGTTGATATTGCGCTTGAGCTATTTTGGAGATAAACCCATCAATTTTATTTATTCTCGATCATCCAGGCGCGAACGAAACGAAAATATCAGCGTAGCCAAAAACGAATCCAGAGTTCGGTTGGAGTTGAACCGAATCGAAATATGAGTGCGGGCAAAAATGGGTTAGTCCACGTGCTACGGGCAAAAACGAGTTAAATCTTTAACTCGTTTTTGCTCGTAGCGCGTAGGCTAATTCGTTCTTGCGCTGAGAAATAATCAACCCGCTTTTGCTCGGACTCTTTTTTTAGTCCGCTTTTGCTATCAGCCCCTCATCTTTGCGATGAATTTTCGCTATGATAATTTTCAAATTGACCATAATTGTTGATTACTTGAAAAATATTCGTAAACAAAATCAGAGGCTAGCTATTTTTCAACGAATACGCTTAGTTTCAGTTTAATGGAATAATTAATGTCTTTCCGATGACTCTTCCCAATGATACTTTTGTTATATATAAAAATTGTTTATATAATTAATAATTATTGTAAATTTGAAAAGTATCATTGCAAAGAGATATCGAAAATACATTCTTGGTTCATTTCGTGAAAAATGAATCCTTTACATTGATAAATAGCCAAAATCTGACTTTATTTATGAAAATTGTTTGAATAATTGATAATTTTTCTAAATTTGTGAACTATTTTAGCAAAAAGTCATCGCAAATACATTTTTAGTTGATTCTGTAAATACTAACTTGAGCCTATTTGCTGAAAAATATCCCAAGTGTGAATTTGTTTATAAAAATTGTTTTAATAATTAGAAAATAGCATCTATTTTCAATAATTCGTAATGAAACATTAGTTTGGTTTCAAATGAAATAAAAGTTGCCAATCCTAAAAAATAACTTTTGTTCACTGATTTGTTCATAGCGTAATACACTTTTTTTAATCATACTCACCCAATCAAAATTGTTCTTAAAAAATCTTTAAGAAATGGTACTTCAGAAAATTGAAAAAAATGTGAATGTGCACCAAATGTTTAGGAATCGTAGAATACGAATCTGCTGTCGCCAGTTCGAAATTCAAAACGGCGACGACGCTGCAAGCGACCAAAGTTGGTTACTTTCTTGTTTTTTGAGAGAAAAAAATGAAAAATTTGTACATGTTTGTGAAAATCAGAACCCGTGTTTTTTTCGGGTCGCTTATCACTTATTACTGGATCTTAAGTATTTTATAAACAGCTAACGTAAAGAAATATCCAGTGTGGATATTTAAAGGCAGGAAAAATCGTTTCTTCTCTTAAATTCTCACAAATTATGTCCCCAACGTTTGCCTTTCTCGATATTTCTTATTGATATTTAAAAAAATTGTAAAAACGAATACACAGTGGGAATATGTAAAGGCAGTGAAAATGCGCTTTTTCGCCTAATTTTTTTTAAGTTATGTGTTCAGTAATGTTTCGTGATGTTTATTTGATAATAAACGATTTTTATGAACATGTTCAGTGCAGAAAAAATCGTTCTTTTTGCAATTAACCTTAAATTATGTGGCCAGTAATGTTTAGTATTTGTCATGGTTGTTTCTTTTAATGTTCTTGATACAGTATTTTTAGGAATTGTTAAAGATGCAAATTTGAAGCAATATCGAATGACACAATTTAATTAGCAAGAATCACTTTAAATGTCTACATTCGGTTTTCTTTTACATAATCTGTTTAGAAAACCCATACGAAATAATAAAATGACAAATTTTCATTACTAAACATCACTGGTGACATAATGAAAAAAAAAAGATTTTTTGTGTTTTTGAATATTCACTCTGGAGATTTGTTTATAGAATTTGTTTACAAAATTATTTGAAAAGTCGAGTAAAATCTCATAAGTAAGCATCATATGCGACATAATTTGATGAAGATTAACAGAAAAAATAGTTTCTTTCTGCCTTTAAATGTACACACTAGGCATTTGTTTATATAATTTGTTAAAAAAATTAACGAAAAATATCGGATGACAAATTCTGATTATCGGAACATCACAGGATACATAATTTAAGAATATTTAACAAAAAAAGGATTTCTTTCAGCCATCAAATGTTCTCACTGGGAATTTTATTATAGAATTTATTTATGAAATGAATAAAAAATTTGGAAAACAAAGTCTTATAAATAAACATCATTGGCAACAAAACTCAGGGTAAATTATGAAAAAAATCATTTCTTGCTGTTTTGAAATACCCACACGGGGCATTTGTTCATATAATCATTTATAAAATTAATAAAAAATAGCGGGTGACACATTTGATTTATCGAGTATCAATTTGCCGGAAATAAAGATGAACCGGAAAAAATCGACTTTTTCCCCTATTTGCGTTAGCATAAAAGTTAAAAAAAATTTAATGGGGCAACTTGAATCTCTTCAAAAGTTAATGCTGAATTTTTCGTAAGAAAAGAATTCAAAATGTAGTATGCTCAATTTTCAAAAATCTTGTTAGATGGTGAGATTTCAAAACTTTCAGTTTTTCTGGGAAAAAGTCTTATTTTTATAAACCTAAAAAACCTATAAAATTAAAATAATGTTGGAAACTTGGCATACTGTCCTTAATTTTTTTAAATTAAGAGGAATTTGAGAATAATTTGGCAAATAATTCAAAGTGTGCCCATTTTAATTGCTACAATTTTCTCACTTGTTTTAGGTTAAATTTAAATACGATAAAGTTTCTATATGGCGAAAAAAGTTTAAGGATAGTTTTCAAAGATTTATAAATTATTTCAGTTAAACAAAAATGAGATTTTTCCCTAGAAAAAACTGAAAAATTAAAATCTTACAAAATTTTAGAAAAAGGGGCACACTATGAAGATTACGCAAAAAAAAAGTTTTAGCGATGTTTATAAGGGTCCAAAAATGAAACTCTTTAGTGCTCTGCTATTTTTGATTTCCAATTTTTTCTAAGCAACACTATTACTTTGTTTTTTTTCTTGCAAAACTATGAAAATCCCTTTAAGAATTTTCACCGCAGTTCATTAGAATTAACATTAATAACTATTTTCAAACAAAAAAAAAAAATCTCAGGTTTAGAAACTAGCGTCAACGCAAAAAAAAAAAATTTATTGTATTAAGAAAACATCTGCAAATTTTGTGGAGAACAATTTTGTTTCAGAAGCGCATTTTTTAAGATTTAAATTAAGTCAATTTTACTGTTTGAACCGAAAAATTAATCATTTAATTCCTATCTCAACCTGCCATTAAAATATTTGTATACCTACACACTTTAGGGGAAGTTTGTGAAAAATTCTCAATTTTTATGAACATTTTGGAAGAAAATAAATTCCTGTTATATATGATTCTTATAAAATTTAAATAAAGTCCAATATTTTATTTGTAAACGACTTACCGAATGTAGAAGAAACACACTGCACTGGATATTTTTCTTTCGTTGTGCGTACTATTTTGAAAATATTTTTGTAACAATTAAACTCATAAAAAACCCAATTTTCTTTAGATTTTCCAGTTAAGAGTTATTTTTCAGAAACATGAGAATAGGGTCCTTATCTCGAAAAGTTTCATTGGTGACTGATGGGTTCGTCCTAAAGGTGCCAATTTTATACCTGAGTTGCGGCAAGAAAACGTAAAATTTACGTTACATGTACGTTTTATTCTGCTCTCGTTTACGTCAACCAAGGGTGGATCCAGAAATTGTGCAATTGTAATATAATATATCTTCATCGTACTTAGCAGGCTTCCAGCATTGAATATAAAACAACAAGATTACATAGGACGAATAACAATAAAGTAATAAATTATGAAAACTGCACGATTTTTTAGTCGCTTTTTAGGGTTAGTTTCAAGTTATTGGAACATTTTTTGGTGATTGCTCCTTGATCACGAGGGAATTATTAAACAATTTAACATCTTTTTAAAAGTTATCTTTCACAGAGATGTAATTTTAAAAAAACTGAATAATCGTTTTCAAATAATTTCCGCGAGATCAATGTGCTGCCACCAACATAATGGCAGACTTACTTCATCTCGAGTCCCGATTGCGAACGATAGGCAACGATAGCCGACCTCAATCGTTGCGAGTCGATGAGACCTGATAAAGAAACACAATTGGGAAATTGAATTTTTCTTCCAATTATTTTCAATCGGATCCAATCTTTTTTTTTGTAGGAGGGACTTCCTGCTGGTTATTGAATTTTAATTAAGAAAGTGTAATGTTTTTTCAATTTACATTCTAGATTTGTATTGTTATAACAATAATAATTGTGTATAAACAATACAATATTACAAATTCAAAACGTACAGACATTTTCTGTGTTCAAGACAAAAAATTAGATAAGATAATAGTATGCTGATAATTAAACAAAATTTAAAGAAGTGATATAGAAGTCAAGGGATTTTCGTAAGAGTATGTAAGTAATACAAAACGAAAACATTGCAGGAAAGCATAACAGCATTCTGAAAACTTGAAGTATTACAAATATTGCAATTTTAGTAATTTTTGAAAAAAGTAAAAAATAATTGTTTTCTCATAAAATCATTGTGAAACTAATAGGGAAAAAACTGATAAATAATTTTTCGAAAGAAAACAATAATTTTCAAATTGTTGAATCGAATGGCGATATTACTTTTCATGTATATCGCATTCTTAAACAATTCAAAAATTTAGATTTTTTTGACAAAAATGTGCGATGGAATTTTAGAGAATTTTGGAGCCAAGAAAATGTGGTTTGAAAAAAGTGGCACTGACATGTTTTCATAAGAAAAACCCTTCAAGTATAAGACCAAATTAATTTTGAATATGCCGCTGAAAGTAAATGGCGTCTCTTGTATAGAGCGCATGCGTATGCACGCTGTTGCCGGTGCAATCATGCCGCGACTCGCTCCTCTCGCGAGTTTTCGTTTGCGAATAAGTGGATTGGAAGTTCAATTTATTAGAAGTTAAATAATTTTTGTTCACTGATATTATTAATTTTGATGCCTGCTTAGTTTCTTTAAAATAGGTCATTGTTAGTGGACTATTGAAGAATAAGTGAATAGGAAAGGGAGCAGAGAATGTACGCTTAAAAAAAGTAGGGTTAACTAAAATGTATTTTCAGAAAAACTAAACATTTTCGAGGCTTAGAGTGTGCAGAAGTTGGCAAAGGTACTGCAGCTTCACCACACTGAAAAAAATGTTTAGGTATATTACCTAGAATTCTTGCTATCCTAGCTAGAAAGTATCGCTGGATTTCGTCTTCCTGAATAGCTGGCTGTATTGAACAGATTTTCTTGCAGGCAAAATATAAGTGCAGTATCTAAAAAATTTAGCTGTCATGCCTATATTCCTATTTCTAAACAAGTATATAATTCTAGGTGAAAAATATAGCTAAACTTGACAGCCTATCTAGCTGCGTTTTCTGGCTGAGGTGCCTATAAATTTTCTAGCTAACACGCCGATATATTTCTAGGTATGATGATAAAACAATATGGCAACCAAATCCGTAAATATTTGAATATTTATTTATGTATTAGATACATACACGACTTAATAATTAAAAATCTTAAGTTGAGAACAACAAGTTATAATCAATACATATCAATATGTACAAGAAACTCTGATATCAACTATTGGCTCACATACCACGCAGAATGGTTGGACAGTTAGATTCCAGTATGAGAACTTTTCATAACGCTTCAGTATGAATGTCTCAAGTTGTCCAGGACTCTAAAATTACAGTAGAATATAATCAATCATCCAATGAATAATTTAGGTAATCAAAAGTAAATACAGGGTGTCCAGCGATCTTTAGGAACAAAATTCAAGGACATTTCCAGGTTTTCCAGGTGAATAAATCAAGTTTTTCTAGGTTTCATTTTGTATAAATCAAATAATAAAATAACCGTGCTATACATGCAAAAAAAATGAGTCATTGCATTTTTTATTGCCCAAAAATTTATGCACTGTTGCATGTCATTAAAAAGTTTAGTATTATGAACTATTAAGAAATGATTGACTTTTAAGAAATATTAAAAATTCTACTAAAAGTAATTTTAGAATTCGATAATATTTTTCAAATTCTCACTTAACCCCAACTGATGATGTTCAAGTTCAGAGTAAAAATTTGCGAGCCACTAACATATTTTGGGTATTTAATGTTGAAATATTCTGTAATCTTTTCAGATCATTTCAAATCTTCTGAAATATTTGAAATCTTTCTGAAATCTTTTTGGAGTCTTTTCAAACCATTTTAAAAACTCGAAATATTTTAAAATCTTCGTACAATCTTTTGAGATCTTCTCAAATTTTTTGAAACCTTTAGAAATCTGATGAACATGACTTTGCGAAATCTTCAAAATCTTTGTGAAATCTATTAAATCTTTGTAAGATCTTTAAGATTTTTTGAAATTTTTCAAAATCTTTTGAATCCTTTTGAAAACTTTAAAATCTTTTTGAAATGTTTATGAAATCCTATAAAATATTAAAAATATTTGAAAGCTTTGTGAAATCTTTGTGAGACCTTTTAAATATTTTTTAAATATTCTAACATTTCTTGAGACTATTGGGATCTTTTGAAACGTTTGGAATCTTCTGAAATCGTCTCAACATTTTTGAAATATTTATGAAATGTTTGTGCAAATTTTTAAAATAATTTAAATATTTTAAATCTTTATGAAATCTTCACAAATTCTTTTAAATCTTCAAAAAGAATTAAATCTGATGTACACGCCTTTGTAAAATCCTTTAAATCCTTGTGAAGTATTAAAAATCCTTGAAATATTTGTGAACTCTGTGAAACAATTGTGAAATCTTTGAAATGTTTGAAATCTTCTGAAATCTTTGTGAAGTCTTTTGAAATCGCTTGCAATCTTTGTATAATCTTTAAATTATTTTGAAATCTAGAAATCTGGTCCCTCGAAAATTCTAATCGTGATACTGAATTAACATCAATATTTTCACCTGATAATTTTCATCATTCGTTAGTTGTATACTACAAAAAATGTGTAGTTTTAAATTTTTTACCACATTTTCAATATGAAAATACTAAAAGACTGTAAGCAAAGAATAAAGAAAAATCAAACTCAAGGTTCTCATGAAAAATTCAAGGAGATTTCCAGATTTTCAAGGTTGAAAAAAAAATTCAAGGAGAATTCCAGGTTTTTAAGGTCGCTGGATACCCTGAAATAAGAAGTGAATTGAAACGTACATCATTTAACGGAATAACTCCTTCCTGCAGTTCTACAAGTGGAGGTCTCCACAATTTAATTTTCCCTCCTTCTTGATACGGGTCACACACGGAAAAAATTTATCCGTGAAGAAGTCACGAACTTGTAGCTAGGTCTCGGATACGAGATAAAAAAATGAAACATTAAATCCTTATTTCTATGAGAAATATATGGATAAATTTCGAAGTTTCTTACGAACAGTTCGAATTTCCTACGAACAGTTCCTGAAAATTTCAGACTGAAATAAAAAGAGGAAAAATTTTATTTGTGCGATTTAATTTTATATTAATTTATAAATTCGCAACTCAGAAGATTCGAACCTCAAAGACTGCTGACTCACCAGTTTCTGAACATAAACCAGGAGTGCGTAAACACGCGCAGCCATCGAGGCCAAACAAAATAGGTATTATAAAACTTCTAGCCACTCATCTGACGAGCTCAAGGCACACATCCGAGCGCACACACGCACCGCGCGTTTGGGAGAGTGTGTGTGTGGGCCACGTACAGCGGAAACTAGTTTCGAGTTCCCAGATTTGTCGGGCAAGCTCGTGAGTGCTCTGAGAATCTTTTCCCAATCACTCGTAATATTTTTGTAATTATTCACGTAAAAAAAAGTGATGAACCGTTTTAGAATTTTCACATCGAGTTCGTCAATCTTTCTCAAAGTTCGCAGGTTATTTACGAAAATACATAAATATCCGATGAATTTGCTTATATCCGAGACCTAGCTACTAGTTCGTGAATTTTTTACGGAAAAATTTTTTCCGTGCAGTTACCACCGTTTCCAGATGGTGAAGTAGCAGACATGGCCGAAGGAACAAATTTTTCCCAGGTGTGGGGTTACGGAAGCAGGATGGGGGGGGGGGTGGAGCTGTGACAGATATTTTTTTCTTTTTATATTATATGCCTAATTTATTTTATTTATAAGCCTACAAGGACATTATATAATATATTAATATATAATAAAAAATAAATATACGTAAATCGTTACTCTTTTTATTTTAATGTAGCAAATGTGATTTTTTGGTAGCTGATTTTTACATTCTCATCCTAATGAGGAGGTATTGGTTTTATGTAAAATTTGATCCAGTCTGTTTTCATCAAATCTACACGTTTTGAGACCCCATGAGCCAGAAAAATGATTTTTACGAAGGTGTTAGTATGTGTTAGTATGCCATTTATAGTGCTCGGAAATTCAAACAATTTATTCTCACCACTTTTTTGATAAAAAGAAAATTGTCAGAATTATAGCATTTTCAATATTAAAAAAAAACGAAAATTTTAAGCCAAACAACGAACGATACGAAAAAAGTCAAAAAAGAGAAAAGAAAAACGTTGCTTCTTGAAAACCCTACAAGATTATCATAACTTTTTGAATTTTCTTGAAAAATCGAAAATTGAAATTTTGATCGGACAAAAATTAATGAAAAATCGAAAATTCCATTTTGCAGTCAAACTACCCAAACTACGAAAAAAGATGAGAAGACGAAAATTGTGAACGAAAAAAAGATCTACAGATTCTTTATGAATCACTTTTTGATTTGAAGCGCAGTTTTTGTTTTTTTTTGTAAAAAACAACATTAATAAAAAAAAAAAAATTTGTAGACAAACGACACAAGCTACGAAAATAAGAAATGGACAAAAGTTGTAAACCCAAAAAAAAGCTACAATTTTGTTATAAATAATTTTCTGATAAGACGCGTAGTTTTTGTTTTAATCGTGAAAAATTAAATTACAAATGAAAAAAGTAAATTTTTGGAAAAAAGACACAAGGTACGATAAGATGTTTAATAAAAAAATTGTTTTAAAATCAGGTCTGAAAATTTGCTTTCAACCTTTTTTTCTCACGAGACACGTCATGAAAATGTGTTGTTTAAAGCCGAAGGAGCTTTAACAAAAGAGAATTCACAATCACTCAATTCCAGTTGTCGATGGTTTGACATTTAATTTTAATAGTCATATGCAGAAATGTGGGCAGATTTTTTCCAATAAAATTGTTAATAATGTTGACTCCATTGTTTTGCAACAACTCTTGGGTGTAGGATGCTCTAAAAGTATAGTTTTAAATAATGATTAGATCAATTCATTGACGCAAAATATTTGACAGAAACAAACATTTTGTTGAATGCATTAAATATGTGAAATAATATTTGTTTTAATTTATTGTAATAAATAAATGTTATTTATTATAAAGAAACTGGAAGATGCTTTTTAGGTCCGCAAAATTGCAAAAAAAATAACTTTCAATTAGTATAATAATGTAAGGTTTTTTAAAAAATATGTTAAAATAATCATTGGATTAATTTAATGACGCAAACAATAAAACTGTGCATAATATATGTCTGCCTTCCTCAAAAATATTCGATAACGTTATATTTTTACGAATTGAAATAAAAAAATTTCAAAGATATTGGTAATTATATGCAATTTACTAATTACATTTTGCGTGTAAAAAATGTACTACAATGCAAATAAACACGGAATATTACCTGAAAAAAAAATTTCCAATTGGAGAAAAAGTGCTAATTTATATATGGAGAAAAAATTTTCCTACGCAGTAATAGAAATTTTGGCTAACAAATGTTTTGTAAAATTACTCCTGAAATTGATCCCAAATATTGTCGGAATTTCTCATTCCTAAACCATTATGTACGATTCCCCAAACCGATCGAAATAATTTCTTTCAAAAAGGAAATTTTTTTAAAGTATTGGGAACATTTCCAACTTTTTTAGGAAAATAATTTTACCTACAAAATTAGGGGGAAAATTTCCGAAATCTTTACAGTGTATATTATTGTATATTAATATACAACACAATTATCCTTACGCACAAACTCAAAGCTCGCACATGCCTATACAATGATGGACAGCTGACTGATGATGTGACTTTCTGAAATGAATATGAGACTGGTGGAAAAAACTGGAAAATATAGAAATGCCTTCTGAGTTCTCAGGTATGGAATTCCACACCTGAGATTTTCCCAGGTGTGGAGTACTCCTTAACTCCACACAGTCTCCGCCGGCCTAGGTAGCAGAAGAGTATTCAATACTTTAATATCTGTGAAAGGATATATTTCTCATCTTGTTAAAGTTATTACCATGTGGAAATAATAATTAATTTTCTAATTTATAAAATTAATGATACATAACAATCAAACTTCCAAAATCTTACAGTTATAATCAGTAGGGAATGCAAACCTTTGTCCAGGTCATCGTCCCCCAATAAAGTTAAGACTATCCTCTAGAGCAGCAGTTTTGATTTCTTCAGCCTGTACAACGCCAAAAACTTCAGCAGCAAAATCATCCCAGTTACCGTAAATCTTCAGTTTGTGATCTGGATAACCCAGTAAAAAAAAACTAATTGGGGAGCATTGCGGCGAATTAACATGTTTAAATTCGCACGAATTCTGCTTTCTGATTCGTTGAAACGAATTGGGCCAGAGCGAATTGAATGCGTGTCAATTCGCCTTAATTTGTGGTCGAGGTCATTTCGAAAGAAAATAATAAAAATTGCATGCCTCGAGACTCGAACCAGCGATCTCAAGTGTATAAAGTCCAGAGGGCGACCACCGTGCCACGGGACTCATTGATATTTATTTACAACGAATCCTTTATGCCGAACACGTTGGTTACAGCTTACGAATTCAATTGAATAGGCCAGTCTTCAACTGTATTCACGCTGGCGAATTCTGGCGAATTGGGGCTTGACTTAAAATCTCGCGAATTAAAATGAATTGGCGGACACTGAAAATAATTCGTGCTGACGCATTCAAATGAATTAGATCCCCTGAAAATTTTTCGCTGAATTCAGGCAAATACGATATTTGAAGACTTTATTACTTTTCACGAATTTACACGAATTCACCACCATCTCTAATTCGAAATTGTCACAAAGCAAGATTCACGGGGGCTCCTGGCGAATTCTTCTCAATTCGACCCAATTAGTTTCTTTTTACCAGGAAAGTGTATCAAAATCCGCTTCAAGCTGGAGAACAAAAAATTCGAAATGTATTTCACTTACTATAGGCCAAATGAAGTATTCAAAAGCTGAAAATATTTGATTAAGAGAAAATTATCTGGATAACCTGATATGTACGATGACACATTGCTCCTAATGTCCTCAACAGGTTCATCTTCATTTGTAGAGTTGCTCGAAGTTGTTTTTGCTGTGGATCTCTTACGTTTCTACTGCGATAACTTTCAGGATGCTTGTAGCATATGAATTCTGCACTTAAAAGTGTCTTTCCAATAATTCACAATAGTGTCATATGGTTCTACGTTATCCTTTAGGAAATTCAATTTCTCTTGTATACCGTCTGAGCCTGTAGAGTTAAATTAACTCCATCTGGATCCTTGTTTTCTAAATCGGAATCAGCTCCTTCCTTTATATCAGATATGATACCGACAGGTTTCAACTCTTTTCGCAGAGAATAATATTTAGATATTAGTTATAATTTTGGCCAGACAATTTCCATTTCCTTCCATCCGGTAGGGAATATAATAATTCTCCTATTAGAAAATGAACACTCTATAAATCTCCGCCAGGGAATAAGCTTCTGGTGGTCAGTTGAATTTTCAACTTCAAGATATGTTGCATTTTTATCCAAAAAAGATGAAATTTTTACTAAAGCAGACCAATTTTTAAATCCAAAAAACAAATTTTCAAAAAAATAGTTAAATTTTCGTCCAAAAAGGAATTCAAATGACTTTACAAGATGCCAGACACCCTCGTTCAATATATAGAAATAAAATGTGATTTTTATGATTTTCTTCCTAAGAATCTTTGCAGCGAGTATTTTAGAGAAGTGCATTGGAGATTCCAATTATATTAATTTATTATTTATTATTTATTATTATGTATATATATATATATATATATATATATATATATATCTGGTCTAGTATAAGTCAATGTAACGCTGTAAGAATAAGTCGCTCTTATATGAATAATAAGTCGCTATTATGAATTCAGAATTAATAGCTTGATTCATAATGAATATAGATTGATTGATATAATATACAAAAAAATCAATCAACATTTTTTTATTTTTCTACACTTACACTAACCCTAGTCCTCAGGCTTTTTGATAACCTAAACTCAAAAAACGGTTTTTACTCTCGAAGGGCGAAAAACCACAGAATGAGTATTCCACTGCAGTCGAAAATATTCTCTGTTTCTTCAAAAGATAACTTAACGATACAAAAATACTCACTTACCCTTAAAAGCTTCAATATATTTCCCAAGGTCCCAGCTGATCGAAACCTCCACGAGACACGAGGCATCAGCTTCTTGCATTTACGGAATCTGAAGTGTACAGGCCGGGCGTTAGTGTTGCGAACTAATGCAAGGCGGTAATTTTGAAGATGCATTTCAATTTTTAGGCATAAAACTGATGCTACGATTATTTCAGGTGAGAATTTTTAATAGATAATAAATATTTTTATATATAAATTAATGAAAAATTACTTTGAGTTCATGTATACTTGGAAATATAAGTTTCTAATATTGCAATACTCGCATAGCCACAGAATCTAAACTTTCCAGGTGGAGCGATATAGCTGCTGCGTCTAAACGAATTAGCTGTACGAGCAAACCATTTATAGGTGATATGCTGTTTTATCATGACTGCTAGAATGTTTAGCAAATGGTGATAGGTTTATCTCCTAAATTTTCTGTCTGCAGGAGATAGACGGTTTATATATCTTAGCTATCTGATTTGCAGTTCTACCTAAACTTTATAGCAAATTCAACTATATCTCCCCAGCAATATATTTCTAGCTACAACAGCTATACCATTTTTTTCAGTGCAGACTCAACTTGATTCGAAGGAATATTTATGTGCCTTTTCTTGTGGACAAATTAAAAAATATGATACAAATGTTGAAAACCTATAATTGAAATACAATTGAATTGATGCAATAACTCGACAAGCGCTGGAAAACATTTTAAAAATTCTGCAAATCAAAAAAATTTGAATAATGCAAAACATTTTGAAAATTTCGAAAATTCTGTAAACTTGAATAATACCGCAAATCTGAATAATAAATTAAATAATTATGATAAATAATTTAAATAGTTTGAAAAGTTCCTGCAATTTGTTGAAGATAGTTTTTGAAGATATACTTCACGTCATTCTAAAAATTCAAATATCATTGGAAATTCGGAAAATTTCAGACATTTTGAAAACTTTAACAAATTACCACATTCTAGGAAGTGTAAAAACTTTTTTTCCCAATTTCTCAATACAGAAAATTCTCAAGATAAAAGTAATTTGGGAAATTTTTTTTTAATTCTTTGTACCCAATATATAAAATTTGGCACTTGATGAGATTGATGGAAGTGGTGAATGAAAACCGCAGCGTCTCCTACGAGAAAAAGCCTTGGCATGCTGATGGCAACGCGGTTTTCAAATCATTTTTATTGTTCTCAAGTCGACAATGTTCAGGTTATAAAAATGGAGGTTATAACCTCAATTTTTATGTTACTTCAAGAATTCTATATGAGGCAAAGATGAGTTGCGGAAATTGCTAAACATATTACTTCCTAATACGGGTAGCATACATTTTAGTGAACATTTTTCACTATAAATCCACCTATTTGTAAAGTGCTTATTAATTGACATTTGATACGCTTTTGTTTTCCTGCACTTTCTATGACAAAAAATTTAGAATAAGTTGAATAAATTTGAAAAATCTCTTGCCATTGAAATTTGCAGCTATAGAGGAAAAGTGTACATTAACCGAAGCAGCAAATTTCAACAAGTTTTCTCCAAAATTATTCAATCAAAAATTTGGCAAAAGTGGGATTTAGTCTCTCTCGGTCGACGCTTATTTGCAGCACACAGTGATATACAGATACACACGCGCACATACACATTACAGCCAAGGCGCAGCAATATACTCGCGCATACCGCCTTCAAATTCAAGATGACATCATCTGGAATTCACGTGTGAAAATTGACGCGAGACTCAGGCGTGACAAATGCATATCACATGAAACTTCACTGTGAAGTCATTTGCAGATCACGCGTGATTTTTCATGTGCGTGATTTCATAAGCACATCTCATCGAAATCATGCGTGAACTATCACGCGTGACTTGTGGCTATCTGGGATAGGACGTTATGGCACCATTTCGGTAAACGGCTATCTAATGCTAACTTTTCTAGAAGCTCTACAGTCTCAGAGCATGGTGGTTTCGAATGAAATATCTTACAGCACTCGTAGGGTTACACACGTCTTCACGTGGAACTTATTGTTCGCAAGGACGAGTAATAAAACCATGGGCTTCGGCCATGGTTTTACTACTAATCCTGCGGAAATTGACCTGCCCGCAGTAAAAACGTGCCTAACCCTACTTGTAATGTTTTTTTTTATTATACCATTAGGCCTTTCGAGGTAGGCGTGACACGCTCGGTGAGGAAAGGAGTAATGTGAGGAAGGAGGTATAGATTTTTCTCCAGATTGATCTACAATTCTCGTGTTATTTATTTAAATAACACGTTCGTTCCGCAATACTGCTTCGACCCTGGTTCTTGATCAATCTCTCTAGCGATCACCCCAAGTGAAGAGCCTCACAAGGTCGTAACGTGAGGTTCCCCACTCGGGCCCATTAGTATCCAAGGTCTTTTGTTTCAGGCGTCATTCACTCTACTGACATTCTTTTTATAAAATATTTGTCGCCACACTTTTCTGTCCTGGCATACTTCTCGAGCTTCCTCCACATCCATGCATTTTTTCATGCAAGCTCTCGTGTTTCTATGGCTTCTTGTGCCTATTTGGATTAAGGTCTCATTTATGATAAATAGCCATAAGGACATAACGCATCCTTGTCTAACATCCTGCATAATATCGAACCAGTCACTCAGTTTCCCATTAACCCTTACACTCGCTTTGCTACCAGCATATATTGTTTGTATTGCTTGTAGAAGCCATCCATTGACTCCATACTCTTCCAGGACTTCCCAAAGTTTACTTGTATCCACCTTGTCAAGTGCTTTTTCTAGGGCAACAAACTGTCAAAAAACTTTCTGTCCTATATACTCGCAACCTTTTTTCTGCGATCTGTCTTAAGAAAAATATCTGATCCGTACATGATCTTCCTGGCATAAATCCACTTTGGATTTCCCATATATTTTCTTCTGTTATTTCCATTACCCTGCAGATGAGTATTTTTGAGTATATTTTACCTATGGTACTTGATAAGCTGACACCTCTGTAATTATTGCAATTGCTTTTATCTCCCTTCCTTTTGTATATTGGTACGATAATCGCTTTTCTCCAATCGTCTGGGACTTCTATCATCTCGATACATGAATTTATCAATTCGCACAACCTGTGAGGTATGTAATCGCCACCGTATTTAAGCATTTCAGCGCTACTGCTGTCTACACCAACTGCCTTGTCGTTCTTAAAGTTCTTAATTAGATCTCTAACCTCAGTGACACAGACTTTTTCAATTGGGTTTTTTAATGCATTATGTTCTATGTCGCAGTTCTGGTGCTCATTTAGTTTCACCTCCTAATAATTCTATGAAAGAGTCTTTCAAAGCATCTATTATTCCGTCTGTATCATACTCGTATATCATTTCACGTTTGCTGTTTCTCATCACAAAGGATTTTATATCCACAAATTTTTTTCAAATCCACAAAAATTCGATTTTGGGTGATACCCGCCCCCCCTTTTCGTTTTCAGGAAGAAGAAATTCTGTAATTCTTTTTTTTCAACGCTAACCCGTGCCCCAGGCTTTTGAAATGAACATGGGGTATTAAATAGGAAAAGCTCAATTTTCAAAAACATGAAAAAAAGAAGTACTTGTTGTAAAATTTAATTTTTTTTTTCAATGAAAATTTAACTATTCCATTTATGGTTAAGAAGTGAATTAAACTCTGTACTTTCACTTCCCTTCATCTCTTTAAATAATAGTTTCATGCTTCCTTCAATGTTGAAAGTTGAACTGCTTTAAAAAAATTAATTTTTTTTGGTTGAAGGTTCATAATTTTTATTAAAAATTCAACTGCTTGATTGGAAATCAACTTTTTTTCATTGAAAATATATATTTTTGGGTTGAAAACTCAACTGTTTGTAGAAAATTGGTCTTTTTGGCTCGAAAATTCAATTTTTTTGTTAAAAATTTATATTTTCGGGTGGAAAATTCAACTGTTTTTTAAAAACTTCGATTTTCTAATTTGATTTTTTTTCCAATGAAAATTTAACTATTCCATTTATGGTTAAGAAGTGATCTTTTTTAGAATGAAAATTCAACTATTTGGTTAAAAACTCGTCTTTTCTGGTAGAAAATTAATCTGCTTGGTTTAAAATTCAACTTAGTTCAACTATTTAGTTAAAAATGTATGCATTTTGTTAAAAATTTGTCTTTTTATAGAAAATTCCACTCCTTGGTTGAAATTCGATCAACTTTTTTGAAAATTAATTTTTATGATGAAGATTCATCATTTTTGTAGAAAATTCATCTCTTTGGTTGAAAGTTGAACTAGTTTCTTGAAACTTTCGTTTTTAGAGTGAACAATTAATTTTCAACTGAAAATTTAACTACTTAATTGAAAATTAATTTTTTGGTTGAAACTTAATATTTTTTAGTTCCAAATTCAACTGTTTTGTATAGAAAATTCTTCTTTTTTTATTAGAAATTGCACAATTTAGTAGAAAAATCAACTATGTGGTAGAAAGTTCAATTTTTTTGTAGAAGATTCGCTTTTTAAATTAAAAACTAATGCTTTTTAATAAAAATGAAACTATTCCATTTTTTTAAAAATGATTTTGTTTAATTTAAAAATTCAACTATTTGCTCGAGGATTTATGTAGTTTGTTGAAAATTGGACTTGTTTGGTATAAAATTAATCTTCTTGGTTTAAAATTCAACTGTTTGGTTAGAAACTTATATGTCTTATTGAAAATTTCTTTCTTTCCTTTTTTTTATTTTTGTGCAAAGAAACAAATTTTTTTGTTTTTAGGAATTGCAATAGGAGCATTTTGTGGTGTTTGTCCAAATTTGATCGTTGAATTCTTGTTTTATTTTCAGCAATTCTATACATTAACTTGATTATTGGACGTTAAATGGGATTTTGAATTTGATTTTAATCTAATTTGAAATTCTTAAATTTCAACTAATTTTTATAACTTGAAATTTAACTCTTTGATTGAAAATTAACTTTTCTGTTGAAACTTTATATTTTTGGGTTAAAAATTCATCTATGTGGTATAGAAAATTCGTTTTTTTGTCCTAAAAACTCAACAGTTGGCTAGAAAATTCAACTGTATTGTAGAAGAGTCATTTTTTTTATTGAAAATAAATTTTTTAATTGAAAATTTTAGTATTCATTTTTTGTTCAAAATTGTTCTGTTTAGTTTAAAAATCTACCTATTTGGTTAAAAATGTTTGTAGTTTGTTTAAAATTCGCCTTTTTTAGTAAAAAAATAATCATCTTGGTTGATAATTCAACTATTTTGTTCAAATTTTATGTATTTTGTAGAGAATTCGTCTTTTTTAGTAGAAAATTAATCTGCTTGGTTGAAGGTGTATAACTTTTTGTTTGAAAATGTAATTATTAAATTAAAAATTCAACTGTTTTGTAGAAAGCTCGTCTGTTTAGCTTGAATATTTGACTATTTTGTTCAAAATTGATATATTTTGTTGAGAATTCGTCTTTATAGTAGTATCAGTCAATTATTTGGTTAAGAATTTCACTGTTTTGTAGTAAGCTCGTCCCTTTTACTTTAAATTCGTCTTTTTTTAGTTTTAATATACTGTTCTTGTTTTAGAACGAAAATCTTTCATAAGAAACAGTAAGATTTGCCCCCCCCCCCCATTGTCTTACGTTATTTTGGAATGATGCCTGAATAGATTTACGAAAAAATGTAGTCGGCAAACATTACGTTAGATAAAAGGGGATGGGGGGGGGGGGGTAAAACTTAAGGACTCTTAGAAATTGAGTTTAACATAATCCTGAAATGCGTTGCTTAGGGTGGTGCAAAAATTCGATTTTTGGTGATAACCCCCCCCCCCTTTCGTTTTCAGGAAAAAGAAATTCTGTAATTCTTTTTTTTCAACGCTAACCCGTGCCCCACGCTTTTGAAATGAACATGGGGTATTATATAGGAAAAGCTCAATTTTCAAAAACATGAAAAAAATAAGCACTTGTTATAAAATTTTTGTGGGTATACATCTGGGTATATATCTAGACTTTTCTACACCTTCACTCTGAACAGGAGCAGGTAAATGATCACTAGTTGTTTAAGTAATTGCAAAATATCCTCAGCAAAAAAATATTTCTCTTAAAATTCGTTAATTGTGTCATTAATTGCAGAAAAGAATAACTTTTCACGCTTCACAGAGGAAAAAATTATTTAAACAAATGAAGATTGTTTAAATAATTACCGAATATCCTTTAAAATACATTGCTCTCAACATTCTTTAATTATGTCATTATTTCCAGAAAATAATAACTTTTCACGATTTTAGGTAGAAAAAATTGTTCAAACAAATGAAAATTGTTTAAATAATTACCAACTATGTTAAATAAGAACTACTACTCTTGACATTCATCAACTTTATATAATTTATCCCGAAAGAGAATAACTTTTCACGATTAACAGAGGGAAAAATTGTTTAAACAAATAATAATAGTTTAAAAAATTTAAAATTATTTAAAAAATATTCGAAAACTTGTCACTTATCGATTAAAAATAATTCATAGAAGAAATATAATTTTAAAAAATCTGCCCGCTGCGCAGGCACATCCTCATCGCGCGCGGCTTTTAATTTTTTTTCGTGTCTCGTATCGTTTTTCAAAAAATGCAATGTTGTTATTTCTAACCCTGATTAGTCACACGGGGTGAAATTCACCCCAAACAATTTTCGAGCGCCTCTACGAGGAGCTCGTTACCTTAACTTTACCAATTTTTTTAAATATCTAAACAATTAATTTTGGTTACAAAAACTAATAGATCATCTTTTGCAATTCTTAAATAATACCTAGAAATTTTTTTAGATTGTTAGGACTCATTAGGACTCAGTGTGACTATTATGCGATTCTACTGAAGTGTGACTAATTAAGGTTAATGTTATTTTTTACGATTAAAACAAAAACTAAGCGCCCTCTCAAAAAATTATTGATGATAAAAATTTGGATGTGTTTTCACTCTTTTTTGGAAGAGCAACTTTTGTCTATTCATTTTTTTCATATCTGGTGTCGTTTGTCTAAAAATTATATATATATTTTGTTAATGTTATTTTTTACGAATGAAACAAAAATATGCGCATCCTATCAAAAAATAATTGATAAAAAATTTGTAGCTCTTTTTTTGGTGAACAACTTTTGTCTCATTATTTTTTTGCGCAGCTTGAGTCGTTTTTCCAAAAATTTAATTTGTTATTACTAATGTTGTTTTTTAAGAATAAAACAAAAACTACGTGTCCTATAAAAAAGTGATTAATAACAAATTTGTAGATCTTTTTTGAGTGCACAATTTTTTTTTCTTCTATCTTGCACAATTTGACCCGCACAATGGAATTTTTGATTTTTCATTATTTTTTGTGCGGTCAAGATTTGAATTTTCGATTTTTCAAGAAAATTCAAAAAGTTGTTGCGATAATCTTGTACAAAATGCAACGTTTTTCTTTTTCTGACATTTTTTCATATCGTGCGTTGTTTCGCTTAAAATGTTCATTTTCGTTTTTTTTTTTTTTTTTTTTTTTTTTTAAATGCTATAACTCCTGTAACTTTTTTTATCAAGAAAAGTCATGAAGATGAATTGTTCGTCTTTTTGAGTACTACTAATAACCGCAAATAGAATCTTAAAATCTTAAAAAGTGTGGTCTTAAAAATTTTCAAAATGCGCTGACTTCTTGAATTTTCTCCAAAAGGGCTGGCTAACGAACTTGACCTTCATTTTAGGACACTTGAAGAGTATACCAAAGCCCAATCCAATATGTCAATTCTTTTGAAAGTTATCGTCCTAACAAACTAAAAATCTACAGAAACACTAACACACACAAACACACAGACAGTCACCTTCGTAAAACCCTGTTTTTCGGATTCAGGGGGTCTCAAAACGTGGACATTCGACAAAAACCGGGGAGGGGGTCAAATTTTACACAAATCTAATACCTTCTCTGATGAGAATATAATAATGATAAAAATAAACAAATGTATGTTGAAAAAATTCCTAAAAAATACCGTCTCTAGCATGAATTTGATTAAAAACTGCTATTTTGCATTTTTTGGGCCTGTTCCGGGCACGATTAAAGGGGATTGGGGGAGTCAAAATTAAAAGTTATTGCGTGGAAATTATTCCTTGAATACTCCTCAAGAGTTGACTATACTTTAATTCACAAAAAATTCACAAAATGGTTATAAAAAGTACTTCTTCTTTCCCTTTTTTTTAAATCGAGCTTTTCCCATTTAAAATCCCATGTTAATTTAAAAAGCCCGGAGGCACGGGTTCACGTTGAAAAAAAAATAATTACAGAATTTCTGTTTCCGCGAAACGAAACAATTGGGGGTGGGGGGTATCACCAAAAATCGAATTTTTGGACCACCCTAAGCAACGCATTTCAGGATTATGCGAAACTCAATTTCTAAGAGTTCTTAATTTTACCTCCCCCCCCCCCACACACACCTATCAAACGTAATGTTTGCCGACTACGTTTTTTCGTAAATCTATTCAGGGATCATCCAAAAATAACGGAAGACAACTGGGGGGGGGTCAAATCTTACTATTTCTTATGAATTAACAAAGTAGTTCAACTTTCAGCAAGTAGTTGCGAATTTTTCACCAAAAAGATGAATCCACAACCAAAAATGTAAAGGTTAATATTTGAACTGAGGAAAGATTGTCGTTCTAAAACAAAAACAGTTAATCAAAACCAAAAAAGACGAATTTAAAGTAAACACAACGAGCTTACTACAAAACAGTGAAAGTTTTAACCAAATAATTGAATTACTAAATTGTTATTACCGAAAATCGAAAGTCGAATTTTGACAGGCGTAAATGTGAAACACCCTTGTGTTGCTTTCTACAACCACTATAGTCATGATCCTGATACTAAAAATTAGGTTTAATAATTAGTGGGCTTAAATTTGTCAGGTAAATTTAGAGGCCTAAAGTACTTTATGTACCTTCTATACAAATTTTCCATTTTTAAATTCGGTTTCTTAAATCTCGGGCCGGCGAAGGGGGGTCGCCTCAATCGTTCTCCTCTGGATCCGCCGTTGACGTCAATACATTACAATCTTCACGAACGAACAAATAAACCAAAATAATATCAACACTTTTTTAACAAAAAATTCTCTTTTCGTCTCTAGTTGCGTAATAATTTGATAAATTTTAAATTGGAATTCTTAATAATTTCAAACCATGTTTAAATATGAAGAAGAAATTGAGAAATTTTATGCTAAAGAATGAAGATCTTCAATTTTATATTGCTAAAAAAATAACTTAAAATTCCAAATTTTTGAGTATGGTCTGATCTCATGATTTTCTGTGTATATTGTGTATGTTTGGCAAGAAAAACGTGATTTTTCGTCTTTTAGAACAAAGAAAAGCACTCCTTCCTCCGAAAGCCGCGAGTAAGCTGTGAAATTATATTGAATATATTCGTCATATTGAAGAAAATCTTTAAAAAGTTATGAAAAAAATGATTGGGTTTTTGAATAATTTAACTTTCTATGTTTAAAATAACAGCAGTTGTTTAACCTTGTTTTATTATACCATACTAGTAGTCGTGCGCGCGCCAAGGCGCGCGCCTACTAATTTTTGTTATGAAAAAGAATAAACCAAATACTTATTTTTTCTATGTTATTTATATTTAATTAATGTTACAAAATATTCGTAAAAAATAATTAGAAGGCACTACAGGATGATGTTGAAGCTAAAGGAGCAATGGATTTCTCATAATTTATTTGTAGGTAAATTCTGTCACCGTTATCATCTTGAAAAAATTGTGAATATAATTATAATTCAATTTATTATAATCGGCTCTTAAATTTGTTTAAAACTTAACTTATTTATAAATTATATTGGCGTAATACATTTTTTATTTTATAAATTAAAAGAAATGTTATTTATAAAATAAATTGTGAATTATTCGTTTTAACATGTATATGAGCATATAAATTTCAAATTGATAAATACTGCGAATAATATTAATTTTCATTATTATATAAGCTTTACAAAGTTTAAAAAAATGAATGATACATAGAATAGTGGCAGTAATTACCAATCTTTCAGTTTTCAAGAAATATGATAACAAATTTTTAAATTGTCTATTTGCTCCGCAATTATTGCTGTTTATACTCTATAGTAATCCATTCGCCACTAATATTTTATTATGCATTGAGAGATGTGGTGAATTTTTTTCATGAAAAATTAATTTTTCAATTTTTATCATAAATGATGCACGTTATTACGAAAAAGTAAAATGTATTTTAGTATAACTTTTTTTTACATGAACATTTTTGTGTGAACATTTTTATCGTATCTGTTGTTTACGTCAAAATGATTAAATTCTTTTATTATACGAAGAAAATTATCCTGTTGATAGAACTTTCCAGGCCTTTATAAACGTTACAGTATCTTTCTTATTAAAAACTAAATTAAACAAAAACTTTTCAAACAATATATTTTTTTTCCTTCTGCGAAAATCTGTCAATTTTTTATTCTTCAAAAAATCTATAGTGGTTGATAAATTCGTGTTTTTAATTGGAAAATAGTGTCTTTAGTGTCTTTTTTTCAAAATAGTAGCAAAACAGCGTCATCGCTTGAAAAAAGTGTCAAATAGTGTCAATAGTGTGTTTTGAGCCCGAGGCCTGAATTTGTAGTTTATTATTCTAAGGGCGGCTACAGCCTAATTTATTTAAGAATAGTGACCTATTGAAACCGAAAAAGCAGAGAAATTGCCCTACAAAAAACGTCGGATTGAAAATTATTCGAAAGTATTGTATTTTGAATGCGAAGTTGTCTAAAAGCAGATGTCCAGAGAATATCTCGGGAGTGCGCAGCAATAATTTTTAATTCGACGTTTTTTGCAGCAAGACTCATTTCTAATCCAAAAAGTGACTTAAAGTAAATATGTGCATCAATAGTGTGACTGATGTTCTTTTGGATTTGAAAGCATTTCGAAAAATTCAATTCATAAAACTTCAAAGAATTAAAGTTAAAATTTAAAACATGGAAATAAATTGGAAAAAATTTAAAACTCCAAAAAATGTAATTGATTTTAGTAATTTTTAAATGATTTTGGAAAAATACAAGGGAATTCAAAAGAATTTTATTGAATGTTGAAGAATTCAAAATGAGGTTAAAACACTTCAAGACGAATTAAACACAAACTGAAAAAAATATCCATTGAACAGAATAGAATTATTGATTTAATTCAAAAGAATTCAGGTAAATCAACAAAATTCGAAAGACATAATAAAATAATTCTGAATGAATGAGTAACAATTCAGGGTGAATTCAAATTAATTGCAAAACATATTTGAAAATCTCTACAAATCTGTGAAAACCTCAGAAACCCCTCACTTCTTGTTAATGAATTTCTTAAAGTACAGTGAAATATTATAAAATCCCGTGAAACTATATGACATTTTAAAGTATTTTCTTGAATCCTGGAAAATTTTTGAAAATACCCTGGGAGCTTTTAAAATCCATTGAAATCATTGAAATCGTCGGAAATCGCATAAAATTCATTTAAATATTCTAAAATATATTGAAACCTCGCAAGTCCTATGAAATAGTTTCATATATTCCAAAGTTGTAAACAAATTCTTTAAACTCTCAGAAAAATTTGTTCATTCCTCTTAAAGTCATTCAAAGCCTTTAAAATTCCATAAAAAATTAATAATATCTTGAAAGTGCATTAAAGTCTTTAAAAATAGTTTATAATATTTTAAATCATTTCAAATCCTATTAGGTTACCGAAATAAATTCAAAATTGCTTGAAATCTTTTGATATACCCTAAAACCTGGCATAGGTCCTATTAAATCGATATATATTTTTGAAATTTTAGAAAACTCTTCGATACAATACCCCATGCGAATTTTGTCAAATCTCTTGAAAATGCTTTAGAATCTTTTTAAATACTCTAAAATATTTCAAATCCTCTGAAACCAATTGTACATTCCTTAGAGTCTTTTGAAATACTGTTAAAGTTATCAAATCCTTTCAAACCTTTGGAAATCAATTGAAACATTTTAAAGCTCTTGAAAATGCTTCAGATCTTCTAAAATACCATAAAATAATTCAAATCCTATGAGTAACATTAAATTACTGAAATCAATTCAAAAATTCATAGGATCTTTCAAAATACCCTAAGATATTTAAAATCCTTCACAATATTTTAGAACTCCTTGAAATTTTTTTAACTCTTCAAAATCCCTTGCAATTTTTAAAAGCACCATAAATTATTTCCAATCCTTTGAAACTCTTTCAAATTATTTACATCCTTTAAATCTTTAAAAATCACTTGAAACTTTTTAAAGCTTACGAAAATGTCTTGACATCTTTTAAAATACTCTTAAAGTTCTCGAATCCTTTACCATTTTTTTAAATTCCTCAAAATTATTGAAATCTCTTGGAAATGCTTTGGAGTCTGTTAAAATATCCTAAAATATTTCAACCCCTTTAAAATCTGTTGGCATTCATTGAAATTATTGACATCTCTTTCAAATGCTTTGGATTCTTTCCAAATGACCTAAAATATTCCGTCTTTTTTTTCAAATTCCTTCAAATTATCAAAATAAACCAAAAATTCCTTGGAATCTTTTAAATTACTCCAGAATATTGCAAATCCTCTGAAATCAATTAAAGTACTGAACTCAAATGAAAAATCCTTGGAATCTTCAAGAAACCTCTAAAAGTTTCC
>CAKNYM010047626.1:0-28299 GCA_932195095.1 Andricus curvator
TATATATATATATATATATATATATATTTTTCTATTTTTTACGGTGTACATAATTTCTGTACATGATCTTCCAGTTACAAGTGCATGAAAATCACTTTCAGTAACCAGTACTTGAAATTTGAGCTACATTTGTAATTTAAAAGTTCTTGGATTTTCAAAAAATTTCTAACAGTGTATATCGAATGGACGTAATAACTCCGTCAACAGACTTGAAAAATGTATAAACACCTTCAAATCTAAAATATTTATCTTGCATTCATAATACTTAGATTCCTTATCTTTTGATTAGTACGAGCTTCCATCATTCATAAAATTCTTTTGCCATTATTTACAGACAATTTAGTTCTTGAATTTGTATTAGGCAATATGTGGCCGATATTTTCATTTCCTATTTACATAAATGAATCTCGAAACCAATGCAACTCAAATTTTGAAACTTTGCAAAAATCTATGTACTTCGATGTATTATTAAAAAATATATCATTTAGGCGAGCGCTCTTATACCAGGCAGTGAAATGCGAGACCTGTGGGCTGATTTACCAATTCCTCTCGACTTCAGGATTTTTCTGTTCAATATAACAAATGCCGAGGGTATCGCTAAGGGTGAAAATCCAATTGTAAAGGAAGTGGGACCTTTCTTTTATGAGTAAGTGAATGACTTATTGAATTAAAAAAATCTTTCCTCATGAAACATACACCTAAGTAATTAGTTTTAATTATACTTTCGAACTGTTAGAAAAAAATAAAAATGTATTTATTTCTTATACCTTAACTAAAATGTCATGTTCGTTTTAGTGAGTACAAGCAAAAAGTTGACTTAGTCGATCGGGAGGAGGATGACACACTTGAATACAGTCTTAAAACTACGTGGAAATTCAATCCTGCAAAAAGCAATGGATTAACTGGGGAAGAAGAAATTGTTTTTCCTCACCTACTTATGTTGGGTATAATTATGGGCACACTCAAAGAAAAACCTACGGCCATGGGGCTAGTCGGTTAGTACTACAATAGACGATAATTTGAAGCAAAAAACAACATTTTTTTCAATTATAAAAGATATCTATACTTCACAGAGAAAAGCTGGGCGTATTTTGAGTTGGACCTTGACCCAAAATTGAGGCGCATCATTCTTTAGCCAAAAAGGATGTAGATTGAATTTGAAAACAAAATTTAATTATGTGAAGTTCTCTGAACTTATTAGTACATTTTTTAACGTACAATTTCATTTTTAAAATATTTTTTTAAGCTGTCAGTTTGGTTTTTTATAAAGATTTTGGAATAAGCGCAACAATAGTCAAATTCACATGTTCAAATGTGTAAAAGGTTGCTTCTTTTCTGGCTGAATTCTTCTACGAAAAAAGTATTTACACACATTTTGATACACTAACTAGAAATTTGATATGCTGTTTTAAAAATGTGTCATAAAAATCAGTGCGCCAATTTTTAGTAAATTATTCTTGCGGACAAAAAAACTGTCTTATTTTGATTGACCTGCAAACTTTTTCCACAGAAAACCTTCAGACTGAATAAATTTGTCAACATGTTAGTATGTATATACCAAAGCACGTAAAAATAAATTCTCTGCTGCAGATGTAGAAATAATTAGTTTTTTGTTTAAATGAAACTTTTTCAAACGTTGCTAAAGTTAGTAGGAAATTTTCGTTTTTATAAAAAACCGCTTCTTTAAAAACGAACGAAACAAGAAAGAAATGGAAGAAAGTTAAGCACCAAATGCTGTAGACATAACTTAAATTTTTTCTTTCTTTAGAGAAATAGGAATAACTTTAAGAAATTGCAATATTTGTCGTTCCGTAAGGAAAGGGCCCACTTTTTTTATCGTAGTTTGGGAAAAATTCGAATTTTTGTAAACAAGGGTAAAAAATATCGATTTTGGGTTTATGATAGGAAATCATACTTCAATGAAATAATAAAATCTGGTTACATTACACTTATGTCCCGAAAGTGACTGAAATGATCAAAAAAATATATAACACGTGTGCACTGAGAAAAATGTTTGTTTGAATCAAACAAATTTTGTTCGAATCAAACAAATTATTTCTTTGATACAGGGTCAAACAAATGTTTGTTTGATTTAAAGAAATTTTCTGTTTGTCCTTATTTACTTGGTTGAAACAAATTTTTGGTTAGTTTCAATAAATCTCTTGTTTGAATTAAGTAAAGTTCTTGCTTACATTGAATATATATTTTTAAAATTAATTATAGATTTTGTTCAAGTGAAGTAAATCTTTTTCTTTTTACACTTAACCTCAAAATTGAGCATTCTTTATCAAACGGATGTATATGCTCGATAATATGTTTTTTCTTAATCATAATTATCGTTATATATATGTAAAAGCAGGAACACTTATTCAATCCGAATGTTTAATTCTGTTTAATTACCAATTGTGCTTCTCCTTTCTAAATTAAAAAATCATAAAATAGAATAATTAGAAATGAACCAGAGATAGATATTTGAATTGAACCAATTGAACATACACGTGTCCCTCCTTTTAAGCAGTTTTAAGTATACAGCAATAATTACAATTGATAAAAAACATTGTCGATTTCATAAACCATCTCTATAAAGAAGGAGGTCAGGAATGAAAAAGACTTACTCACCTGCGAAATCTTCAATTACATCCAAGGTATAACCAAGTGAAAAAAAACTAATTCGGGAGGATTGCGGTGAATTAACATGTTTAAATTCGCCCGAATTCTGCTTTCTAATTCGTTGAAACGAATTGGGCCGGAGCGAATGGAATGCGTGTCAATTCGCCTTAATTTGTGGTCGAGGTCATTTCGAAAAAAAAATCATAAAAATTGCATGCCTTGAGATTCGAACTAGCGATCTCAAGTGTGTACAGTCCAGAGGGCGACCACTGAGCTCGGGACTCATTGATATTTATTTACAACGGATCCTTTATGCTGAGCGCGTTGAATTGCTTACGAATTCGATTGAATAGGCTTAAAATCTCTCGAATTAAAATGAATTGGCGGACACTGAAAATAATTCCTGCTGACGCATTCAAATGAATTAGATCCCCTAAAAATTTTTCGCTGAATTCGGGCGAATAGGATATTTCAAGACTTTATTACTTTTCACGAATTTACACGAATTCACGACCATCTCCAATTCGAGATTGTCGCAAAGCAAGATTCACGGGGGCTCCTGGCGAATTCTTCTCAATTCCTCCCAATTAGTTTCTTTTTACTGGGAAGGCCACAAAATTCAAGTAGTTCCAACACTAGAGATATTGCGTCCATTTTTTAATTAATTTCAAGTTTTCCAGTAAATCAGAACCGTTAGAATCACACAACACCTAAAAAAAGAACAATGCCGGCAGCACCTTAGCACGCCTACCGGTGTTTTGTAGCACTGCTTTGCTTTATATTTTTTCTTTGAATCAAATAAATATTTTTATGAATTAAAAAAAAAATGTTTGAACAAATACTTTATTTAATAAGAGCCAATTTTTTGTTTAAATCAAACAAATTGTACTAAATAAATTATTTTTTTCAATGAATAAGGCAAATATTTTCCATTTCTTAAAATTAAATAAACCTTTTTTTAATTGAAGCAAAAAATTTGTTTCTTTCAATGATATGAATTCAAAAAAATTTTGTTGTTTGATTGAAACAAACATTTTTCTGAGTGTGGCAATATGACACTCGTCAACTTTAAATCTGTTTTTCTTGAAAAGCGGTTTTTCGAAGTTTCAACTTCAAAAGTGTCCGGTTAACTCGTTTTGTAACCTAGAGGGGTTTTTCGGTGTTAAGATTGTCGGAAATTGATCCCAATATCAGCCACTACACGTAACTCCTTATCAAAAAAGTGGGCCTTTTCCTCAAGGACCGTCACCTATAATAATTCTTAAATTGTGATATGCAGATACGCTAATTCAGAAATCATTCAAATTTTAGATATAGTATCTCCTTAATGGGCAATATAATTAATTCTTCTTTATTCTTCAAAAATCCAGATAGGAAACTAAGATCCTTGTGTGATTAATATTATGCCTAATAAAAAATTAATAATTGTCAATGTTTTTCAATCCTCAATATCTTTCTTTTTTTTTTGCAAATTGAAACAGGTACAAATGAAAAATATGACTGGAATCAAATATGATCAAATTCTTCTAAGACAATAATATGTTTTTTCCTAGGCAAGGCTATTAACAGCATTTTCCAAAAACCTGAGTCGATATTCATTAAGGCCAAGGTAAAAGATATCCTGTTTGATGGGTTGCCTGTCGATTGCACTGTGACTGACTTCGCTGGTAGTGCTGTTTGTACAATTTTAAAAGAGCAAGCAGCAGATTTGGTTAAGGACGGTGAAAATAAATACCTGTTTTCTTTCTTCGGTGGAGTGAGTATAATCGAATACATTTTTATAATTGCTAAATTATTATTATACATTAGGCTGGACTGAAAATTCTGGAATTAATCGAGCCAAGAAAACACTAGTAGTTTGGCATCTTTAAGGAGTTTGATTAGAAATAAAAAAAATGTTGAAATCTGTATTGTTATGTAAGCCTGATGCTCGGTTTTTTAATTTAAAAAATGCTTAAAATTTCAGCTATGACTTAACAAATTATGGAGAATTTGTTGTATGTATAGTTTCTAGTAGTAAACTTCAAACAATTATAAATAAAACAAATATTTTCTTATAAAACCCCCATGATTTCGGTCTATTGTCATGCCTATGGAGCGCACAGAAAAAACTTAGTGTAATCTCCTGTGTTTACCCACGTTGTGAGGGTGATTGTCAATGTTTACCTCGAAGGCCTGGGTAATTTGACATCTTCTGCTTGCAATCAGCAACTCGTCACATGTTTACATCAAAAACAGCCTTATCTGTCCTGGTGTCCTGTTTGTTTCTCTGAAACACGCAAAATGTCCTGGTTTTAACGAAACCAATGTTTTGGACAGCAAATATTTTGTTTTTCTACAGTCGCAGTTGTATGTCTCAGCATAATACTGAAAGCCACTCTACAGAAACGCGCGTTTACGATAGTGTGTATACCATTAAGCCATTTCCCTTTCAGGGTAGGCGTGACACTACCCGATTTGGGTAGTGTTTCTAGGTGGATAGTTTCTTGTAGTAAATCACTACAAGTGTGGGCTCACCACACCCATAATATGCCAACAGCACGCAGTATTCTCGAATGGTCACCCATCCAAGTACTAACCGCGCCCAACGCTGCTTAACCTCAGTGATCTGACGAGAACTGGTTTTTTCAGCGTGGCATGGCGTGTGAATTGGTATAATTATGTGTAAACGATTAGAAGAAAGTAAAGCTGGTGACCTTTTTTTTAGGGTTCACATGAAAAATATTTGAGTATTTTTATAATTTGCACGGACGAGCAAATTCACTACCAACTTTGCCAATACATCTGTTTTGCAGTCGGTGATTAACACTTGCGGCCACTAGGGGCGCTAGTGACGGCTAGTGGCGGCGAAGTCTGCTATTCGCATTATATTATATCAGTCCTTGATAACGCAATGTTGAGGTGTTAGTTTAAAGCATTATTTTTTAAAGGCCAGGTATGTATGTGGTATTTTGGTATAAAAATAGAGGAGCGCGTCGCTTTCCAAATAACAAAAAAACTATGCAAACTGTAGATAATGTCTGGTGTAATGTCTCTTCCTGATAAGGGTAGGGTGACCAAACATCCTCATTTAGGAGGACATGTCCTACTTGTCGCTTGCTTGTCCTCCTGTCCTTTTAAACTTTGGACAACCCATAAAATTTCCTACTTTTTGGTCAAAAGACAAAATTAACCTTTTTTTCATAAAATATTCCCTACGATCGCGTTTTATATTTTTTCTCTCTATTCGAAAAAAGCCTGAAAATTCATAGTTATTGCGTGCCATTGGAAAATCTGGAAAATATGTAAATAAAAATTTTAAAAAATTAATAATCCAAAAAATTTTTTAATTTTATTCCCCTAGATAAGGGGAGGATAAACCTCATGGATCACCGATTTTGATGAGACTCAAATTTCAATTGGGCAATTGGTTATGGGATACAAGCAATACACAAATTTGATAAATAAATGAAAACTTTCAACAATTTCATTTGTGTAAACTATAAAAATTAGTCTTCCACGTACAATTATCTCTAGACATAATATGCTGAATTTTTCTTATTCAATACAAATAAAAACTGAATAATACCTGCCATTCTTATAAAGAATTTTTATAAAAAATTCATGTTTTGCCAACTTTTCTTTATGAAAACACAATTTTTTTACTAAAAAGTATTACCAGACTCCCGCCGTGCATGATTTTTAGTAAAATTAAACCAGAATTTAACAACGTTTATTATTTTTACGAATATTCAATATAGACAAATGAGATATTCAGTTGTTTTTCAACATAAAAGCACCGTCTCTTCACAAAATGGCAAAATATGTCGGCGTATATAGTCCTATATTAGTGAAAAAAAATTCTCTTAAGTGGTTTTTGAAAATTCGAAAAAATGTCGGAGATATGGCACTTTGAAATTTTTTGTAACTTTTTTTTTAATTCCGTATCTTTGATTCTAATCAACCGATTAAACTTTTCAAGGTCCGAAATAGTTTTTATAGACATGCACTTCTAAATTTGTAAATTGCCCAGAAGTAACAAACTTTTTGTAACATGTTTTTGTAGACTCAAAGAATTTAAATCGCGTCTTTGAAAATACGTGTCCTTGAATTAAAAAAAAAATTGTCTCGAAAAAGGCGCCAGTGGCTTGCGAGAAAAAAAAATTATTCGTAAGGTCCTGCACGAGCACAGTGGGACAATTCAAATATCTGTGGGCAAATTGATATTTAGAAGCGATTTTGCAACCGATTTGAACATTTTTTCTTAAATTAGAGATGATAAAATACCGCATAAATCTGTCATAGCCAATTTTGAAAGAAGTTTGTTGTTCTTTTTCATTTAATAACAACAATGAAATTTTTTTTTAAAGTACCGATAGTACCGATTTCTGAGAAATACTTGGATTCAATCAAAAATAGCTAGAATCAATCGAGCATCTATACAGAAAAGTTTTATAATAGCTTAGCAATTGTTCAAAAATTGAATTGAAGTTGTTACAAACAAATAAGTGAGTGAAAATTGATTCATGAAGATTGGCAGTGATTCGTTAATTGATTCACATTATATATGAACAATTTATAGACAGAAACCGTTTTGAATTGAATATATGAAGATAATAAAAGATTTGTTATTTTATGAACAAATTTTGTCAACAATATTATCGACAGCAGGTTTTTATGATGAAATAAATAAATAAAAAATTCTACCTAATTGGCCAAAAATTACACGGAAACATCACTTACTTATCATATTTCGTTATCCAATAGCAATTGATGATTGTTTAGGCAAATTTAATCAACAAATGCACTGTCTGTTTGCTTTTACTGGATCTGCTATTGAGTACAATTCTCACGTCCCTTGAAATTTCTCAGGATAAAGACGTTCTGTAATTAAACATGGAGTCTCTCGGAATTTCCAATAGAGAACTGAGCAATGTACTCATATATTCGACTTCTAAAACGGTAGAAGTTTCACTGAGTTATTTTGGGGAAAGGTGTAATCCTTCTGACAGTTCTGCCGTGCAAATGAAATAAAGCGTATCTGCAGTTCGGATAAGTCATCTGTCATTTTTAAGGATCTTTAAAATGTGATTTAAAAAGCCATAATTTTCGGTGTTTTTATGAACACCCATTATGTTCATTGTAGTAGAAAATGGATATTCAAGGAACACTATCAGAATCAAGGCCATTTGAGTCTAATTCAAAAGATTCGTAAAAGAGACAGATTTATTTCATTTGCACGGCAGAGATTTCAAGAGATTATCTGCATTAACCTTACTCACTATTTAATGCCAGAGTTTACGAGAAAATGGAAGCAATCTTTTCAGCTAAAGAAGAACAAGAAGCAATGTTTCTTGAGCAAAATAAAACCTGAGTAGAATCAGACTTTTCAGCATCATCGGAGGCCTCTTCCTCAAATATTTGAAGAACAAGGAGCTTCGAAGAATGCTCTTATAACACCAAGAAAAGAAGAACTGAGTCAATTAAAGAGTGAATTTCTGGAGATTAAGTTGATTTATTTACTAATTTACAAACTTTGGACAACAAAACTGCGATTGAAATTATTAAAAAGGGTATTGTAAATGATACGATGAATGTTGAATCAGTAGGTGAAAGTCAAAAGGCAATTCCATTTACTGATGGTGAGGTTCTTGCATTTTTTGTTGGTTTAAAATTGACAAAACATAAGTACGAACTTTTAAGGAATTTCTTGAAAGACAAAAACACAGATATCCTCCCTCCTTACAAACAGGTTACGAATGCAAAAACTAATTGTTATCCACCAAGTACTCCCATACAGATTACTGAAATAGGAGCCACCATTCGGTTGCAAGACCTTTTAGATCCTACTGCTGCGAGACTGTTGAAAGTTAAAGACGTAAACCTGAAAATGTGAAACATTCCAAATTGATATCAAAATATGGTGGTGATGACACGTCTGGACGTTACCCTTATGAGCAACTTTTCGAGGATTATGAAAATTCTGATGAAAGTCTCTTTTCGATTTATGCGGAATTTTACTAGCTTTAATCTATACTAGGAATCTGTATTATCATCGGAGATGGTAACGATCAATCAGAAGAGAAATCTTTTCACACACTGTGAAAATGGAAATCTACAATATCGATCAAAGTTATCTCCTCTAATACAGAAAATCTTTAAGGTCTTCTCAGATTAGATGAAGCTATAAATTAAAAAATTTTTAAACTAAATCTGTAACGATCAATCAAAAGAGAAATATTTTCACACACTGTGAAAATGGAAATCTACAATATCGATCAAAGTTATCTCCTCTAATACAGAAAATCTTTAACGTCTTCTCAGACTAGATTAAGTTATAAATCAAAAAATTTTAACACTAAATTTATTCAGAAAAAAGATCTCCTTTCGCTCCGCTGGGATTCCAACGCCAGGTCAACTGATTGCCGGTCAGGTGCTCTACCACTAAGCCACTAGAGAGATCGGAAGGAGGATCCTTTTTCTGGGACACGCTTTATTTTACAAGATGTTATGTTTTAATACAACTCAATTTTTACCAGGAACCTGTATTATCATCGGAGATGGTAACGATCAATCAGAAGAGAAATCTTTTCACACACTGTGAAAATGGAAATCTACAATATCGATCAAAGTTATCTTCTCTAATACAGAAAATCTTCAACGTCTTCTCAGACTAGATGGAGCTATAAACTAAACAATTCTAAAACTAAATTCGTAACGATCAATCAGAAGAGAAATATTTTCACACACTGTGAAAATGGAAATCTACAATATCGATCAAAGTTATATCCTCTAATACAGAAAATCGTTAACGTCTTCTCAGACTAGATGGAGCTATAAACTAAAAAATTTTCAAATTGAAATATTATTCAGAAAAAAAATCTCCTCCCTTCGCTCCGCTGGGATTCGAACGCCAGGTCAACTGATTGCCGGTTAGGTGCTCTACCGCTAAGCTACTAGAGAGATCGGAAGAAGAATCCTTTTTCTGGAACACGCTTTCTTTTGCAAGAAGTTGTGTACTAGGAATCTGTATTATCATCGCAGATGGTAACGATCAATCAGAAGATAAATCTTTTCACTCCAGCAGAGCGAAAGGAGAAGATCTTTTTTCTGAATGAATTTAATTAAATTTTTTTTTAATTTATAGCTCCATCTAGTCTGAGAAGACGTTAAAGATTTTCTGTATTAGAGGAGATAACTTTGATCGATATTGTAGATTTCCATTTTCACAGTATGTGAAAAGATTTCTCTTCTGATTGATCGTTACCATCTCCGATAATAATGCAGATTCCTAGTAAAAATTGAGTTGTGTTAAAACATAACATCTTGCAAAATGAAGTGTGTTTCAGAAAAAGGATTTTTCTTCCGATCTCTCTAGCAGCTTAGTGGTAGAGCACCTGACCGGCAATCAGTTGACCTGGCGTTGGAATCCCAGCGGAGCGAAAGGAGAAGATTTTTTTTCTGAATAAATTTAATTTTAAAAAGCTTTGATCTAAACGAAAATGTCCAAATCGATTGAGAAATCGCTTCTGAATATCAATTTATCCACAGACATTTTTTGCCCCACTGTGCGACGAAGCGACTCACAATGGGAAAATTGCACCTTTTTGGACATTAGTCGACCGACCGTACAATTCTTAACGGATTTTGATGTTTTTTTTTTAATTACCGTAAGTCTTTCAGGTTAACAAGTGACTGCGAATGTGTCACTCTGACTAAACAAAAAATTTGCTATTTAACAATAAAGTTTAAACTGCTTTTTGTATAAATTTTCAGTGATACAATTTCTTTTAAGATTTTCAAATTCATTAGAATAGGTCATAAATCAATGTAATGACTAACTAAAAATAATGTCCAGTAGGTTAGAGTAAGAAAAAAAATTGTTACCGTCGCAACGTATTAGAGATACAATTCACAAAGTGAATACAATAAGGCTATGTGAATTGCATCTCAAGACGTTGAGAGGGCCCAGCTTGCTTCACTCACATCCGTTGAACGGAGTCGAATTGCTTCTGGAGTTACTATTGTCATTGAAAGGTGTTGAAAGGATACTCTTTTATACCACTTGTCCTGCTACGCCTCCCACGCGCCAACACTGTTTAAAGTCAAAAATATTCGAAATTATATTTCTTGTGTAAGAATGATTTTAGTATAAATTTAATTATTAAACTGCACTCTCGCATCACAAAACTGCGTAAAATTTAGTTAATTATACCATATCCTTTGGTTGATCCAAGCAAATATTTTTGTTAAACCAAGCAAAAATTTTGATTAATCCAAGCAAATATTTTGTTCGCACCAAGAGAATATTTAAGTTAATTCAAATAAGTATTTTTGCTCAAAGATTTTGGTTCGTGTAACCGTAGAGGATCCAGCACAGTTTACATTGTAAATAGCTTACCATGGAATTGGGTCATCTTGTATGAATTATTTAGTCGTTTATTTAACAACTAAATATCATAAGACGAGACAATTCCACGGCAAGACATTTGCAATGTAAATTGTGCGGAATCCTTTGTTTATTTGAATTTAAAAAATCGTTCTGTTGTTTTATCAAAAACTTAATCATGCAATCTTAAGTAATAACAAAGATTCAAGTAATCTTGCGTATTTTTCACATAATCACTTAATCCCAATCGATTCGGTTTCCGTATCACTTATTTTGATAATGATCACCGAAATGCAAACGGATTATATTTTATGTTTTTTTTTTTCACGACGCCACGAACTCTCGCACATGAATTTTGTTATCTTCAATTGGAGTATGCGATCGTACTAAGTGCGCATGCGTCATCGCTTTTGAAAATCTTTAAAAAAAATGTAATTGAATCAAGCAAATTGTTTGCTTGATTCTAGTAAAATGCTCTCTTAAATTATTTGGTATATCTAACCAAAAAGTTTTGTTCAATCAATAAAATATTTTCTAAAATTAATAACACGATTTAACCAAAAACTGTGATTGACTGAAGCAAAAGAATTTGGTCAATTGACCAAAAATTTTGTTCATTTAACCAAAATGTTTTCCGAAATCAACCAAATGAGATCAATAAACAGATTTTGTTGCATGAAGACAATTTTTTTCTGGGTGTACTTCGTGTGTACTTCGAATGAAACTCATAAAGAAAAATGGCTAACCAGAAAAAAGTAAGTGAAAGTTTGGTTGCAGATAATTTTATGCTTTTACCTGTATACTGTTAGCAATGCTCGGAAAATTCCGTCACATTTAAGATACTAAAGTAACTGAAATCTACAGAATTGGGTTACTCAAAACGAAATTTAGTCACTTTTAAAGAAAATTTACTAAATTTGTCTTAAAATTTAGAAATTTTCTATGAAAATTACAAATATTTATTTACTTTTTATTATTTTCTAAATGGTAACCGAAATATAAATTATCGTACCTGAAAGGACTGCGCAGAAGCTACTGAACACTCCATTCAGTCACCTTAACTTGATATTTCTGTTACCATTTACTAAGTAATTATAAGAAAGCGTTTCTTTAAATGTCGATCGCTGTCGAACCAGGGGCAAAGATGGCTGCTCGGCCTACTAAAAAAAAAGTCAGGAATCGTCACAAATAGTCAGAAGTTCTGACGATTCCTGAACATCCTGACCATTCCTGAAGAGTCTGACTATTTCTGAAGATATGCTAATTCACATCCTATCAGGTAGCTCATCGGCTACACGGAGAAAAATGGAAGGTCATTTTGGCCATCTAGATGTGCAGACAGACTACATTGCCGGGTCAACTATAGGACAGCCCTTGAAGATGGCTAAAGCGACTATCTCTAGAAGATTAAAACAAGAGGTTCAAATCGATCATCTCAGAGTTTCGACTTGGTCATCTCGGACGGTCGACTCAAGCGTCATAGAGAGTTGAACGGATCATGAGAGATGGTGGAACTGATCATTATAAAGGGTCAAATCGCTCATCGTAGAAGGTTGATTTGGTCATATCAGATAGTCGGCTTGATCTCCTCGGACAGTCAACCTGGCCATCTTAGGGGGTCGATTTGATTATCCTACATTTTCTATATTTGTTGTCCTTTTCCTACTTATTCCAGTCTCTCTCATATAAGAGACAGGGAATTATAAAATTAAGTGGAACCTATAAAACCTGAAAATTTGTATGAAATACATGAATTCTGAAAGCATTTTTTATTGTTTGTGCAGATCATGATTTGATATTCAAAAACAGTGCACATTAGGGTGGTCCAAAAATGCATTGGAAAATTTTTTTTTTGAATTTTTATCGGGACACCCCCCAAATTTGTTCGGATCCACCCAAAAATAAATTCATTTTTTTTGTTTTGAAAAAAAATGATATTTAGGGGTGGCGCAAGCCCCATGAAGTTTAACATGTATTTCCCATAAGAAAAAAAGACGTTTTTGTAAATCTTATTCAGAATCCTCAATATTATCTCAATGGAGTTGAAACTCAACATTTCTCTTCACAATTAGCCATAGAATACGAATAAAATATCACTTTTCAAAAACCAACACCATAAGTCTGTTTTATAGGGTCCCAAAGAAACCCCATAAGTGAAAAAATGGGTTTTGCGAGTTTTTGGTGCTAATTATGATTTTTTGCGGTTTTTTTAATTCGAATTGTTTCTAATACATAAAATATTACTTTATACTGAAAATTAGATATTTTCATGAATTGTTTAAACAATTTATTACTGTTTTTAGCTAATTTCTCATAGAATGGAGTTAGAAAGACGCGGTTTTTTCACAAATTTTTCATTTGTTGTCCAATTTTCAATTAGAGGAAAGTGATAGATCATCAATGTTAACAATAGTGATTGTTTAAAAAATTTATTTTAATTATTAATAATATTATATTTGAATAATGCTAGAAAGATGCGGATTTTTTTTAAATTTCTGGCTTTTTATTCAATTTTCATTTGGAGTGAAGTAATAATAAATTCAAGTTAACAAAATAATTGTTTAAACAATTTATTATAATTATTAATAATATTATATTTGAATAATGCTGAAAAGATGCGGTTTTTTTTTTGAAATTTCTGGTTTTTTGTCCACTTTTCATTCGGAGTGAAGTGATAATGAATTCAAGTTAACAAAATAATTGTTTCAAAAATTTATTATACTTATTAATAATATTATAATTGAATAATGCTAGAAAGATGCGGGTTTTTTTGGTAATTTCTGGCTTTTTGTTTAATTTTCATTTGGAGTGAAGCAATAATGAATTCAAGTTAACAAAATAATTGTTTAAACAATTTATTATCATTGTTGATAATACTCTCTTTGCTTAATCGGTAGAATGTTGCGGTTTTTTTTTTAATTTTCAACTGTTTGTTTATTTTTTATTAGGCGTGACTTGATAATTAATTAGATTTAGCAAAAATAATTGTTTAAACAAATTATTATTGTTTATGACTATCTTCATCTATATCGATTGCGCCTGATAGTTGCGGTTTTACGGCAATTTTTACCTTTCTGTCCTTTTTTCACTTGGTGAGGTAATAATTAATTAAAGTTAACAGAAAAGTTGTTTAAACAATTTAATATTGTTTATAACTATCTTTTCTTAGATAAGTGCTAGAAAGTGGCGGTTTTTTCTAAAATCGTTCACTTTGCTTCGCCTGCTTAATTACTACCAATTAATATATAAACATTAGAGATTTGCAATTCCAAGTTTTTCTTTTACGCTTTGCAATAAACTTCTTGTTGTAATCCAAAAAAAAACTTTTACAAGTCATTTAAAGACCTAGTCCTTCCACCTATTCCTAAGTATTCTATTCTTTGTTTTTGCCTCTTGTGTAAAATAGTTTTTTTTCTTTAAATTAATTTTTTGAAGCATTTGGAAAAGAGCAAAAATAATTCACTTAAAACAACAATACCTTTCGAAAAATAATTTTTGTTGTGGTTGACTTATTACTTGTTCATAAATAAAAAGGCGATGCAAAGTGAAAGATTTTAGAAAAAACCGCCACTTTCTAGCACTTATCTGAGAAAAGATAGTTATAAACAATATTGAATTGTTTAAACAACTTTTCTGTTAACTTTAATTAATTATTACATCACTAAGTGAAAAAAGGACAGAAAGGTAAAAATTGCCAAAAACAGCAACTATCAGGCGCAATCGATATAGATGAAGATAGTCATAAACAATAATAATTTGTTTAAACAATTATTTTTGCTAAATCTAATTAATTATCAAGTCACGCCTAATAAAAAATAAACAAACAGTTGAAAATTTAAAAAAAAACCGCAACATTCTACCGATTAAAAAAAAAGAGAATATTATCAACAATGATAATAAATTGTTTCAACAATTATTTTGTTAACCTTAATTAATGTATGCCATTAAGCCATTTCCCTTTCAGGGTAGGCGTGACACTACCCGATTCGGGTAGTGTTTCTAGGTGGATAGTTTTCTCGTAGTTATAAATAACTACAAGTGTGGGCTCACCACACCCAGGATGTGCCAACAGCACTCAGTATTCTTGAATGGTCACCCATCCAAGTACTAACCGCGTCCAACGCTGCTTAACTTCAGTAATCTGACGAGAACTGGGTTTTTCAGGGTGGTATGGCTATATTTATTATTTAAACAATTATTTTGTTAACTTGAATTTATTATTACTTCACTACAGATGAAAATTGGACAAAAAGCCAGAAATTTAAAAAAAAACCGCATCTTTCTAGCATTATTCAAATATAATATTATTAATAATTATAATAAATTGTTTAAACAATCACTATTGTTAACATTGATGAAGTATCACTTCCCTCTAATTGAAAATTGGACAACAAATGGAAAATTTGTGAAAAAACCGCGTCTTTCTAACTACATTCTATGAGAAAATTTCTGAAAACAATAATAAATTGTTTAAACAATTCATTAAAATATCTAATTTTCAGTATTTTATTCGTATTCTATGGCTAATTGTGAAGAGAAATGTTGAGTTTCAACTCGATTGAGATAATGTTGAGGATTCCTAAATATCATTTTTTTTCAAAACAAAAAAAATGGATTTATTTTTGTGTGGATTCGAATAAATTTGAGGGGTTGTTCCCATAAAAATTCGAAAAAAAAATTTTTGGACCACCCTAATATCGACGCTCTTTTATTTATTTGAGTCATCAAAGTCGGCGACCCATGATAGCGGTCCTCCCCTTGTCAGTACAGCGCGTCGAGAGTTAGAAACTTTGAACATTTTTTTCTCATAAGTAACCGAAAACATAACTTTTATGTTTTAAGGTCAACTCAATAAGGCTGTAAATATTATTATTGTTTAATCGAGGACTTCAAGTTGAAACCCAGGTGAAAAATTTATATATAGTGGACAAGATCGACAATGATATTTTTCATTTGTTTTATAAATTTTTCTGTATAAATCAAATACAATATATTAGTGTTTTTGTCTACTATATAGAAACAATATATAAGTTGTTTTTTACCTGGGATATTACAAATTTTTTAAAGTAAACAATTGAAGATTTTCAATTTATTAATATACTTTTTTATTCACTAAAAATTCAATCTTTTCTGCGTAAGATTGTTTAAGGCCAATTTTGGCAAGATCAATACATACAGAAATAAAAAATCTTGAAAACCCCAGGTGAAAAGGTTATATATAGTTTATATATAGTGGACAAGACAATTATATTTCTCATTTTTTTTAATACATTTTTCTGTGCAAATGAAATGAAAAGTATCAGTGTTTTGTCTACCATATATAAACTATATTTAACTTTTTCACCTGAGAAAGGTCCTAAATTTGATTTTGTTATTATTGTACCATCAGGCCAAATCCCCTTCGGAGAGTTTTAGATTATTATAGAATTCCCGTGTTGCTTATTTGAACAACAGGTTCGTTCAACAACACTGCTCCGACCCAGGTCGCTGATTAATCTTTCTAGCAGTCACCACAGGCGAAAAGCTTCACAAAGTCACTGTGTAAAGCTCTCCACTCTCCTTTGTTTCAGGCGTTATTCACTCCAATGAAAGTCTTCCTCATGCATTTCTTATAAGCTATTTGTTGCTATACTTTTCTGTCCTGGCATACCTCTTGAGCTTCCTTTACGTCCATGCATTTCCTCGTGCAAGCTCTTGTGTTTTTATGGCTTCTTATATATTTTTAATTAGGGTCTCATTTACACATTCTAACCATTTTTTTCTTAGTCTGCCTCTGGGTACGCTACAATTTACTTTACCTTGATATACTTATTTCGTCAGTCGTTCATATTTTATCTTCTCAACATTCAACATGCAAGAACCATCTGAACGAATTTCTTCCACACTTGTCAAACAGTGTATCCAACCGCCTTCATTGTACTGTTATCCTTTTCATGGTATTTCCAGGTTTCGCTACCGTAAAGCACAGTGGGTGCAGTTACAGAATTATATATTACCACTTCAGCTTTGTTTGTTATATTTTTACTTCTGGTAATGCCTCCTTCACTGCCGATAACCTTCCTACACTTGTTTATGTGCCTACCTATCTCTCCATCGATCTTTCCGTCAGTAGTAAATAAACTATCAAGATACACATTTTTATCAACTTGTTCTATCCTCTCATCGTCTAAGACAATGTTGCATACTGTTTTTTCACCCTTTCCTACAAACACCATAATTTTTGTTTTATACACGTTAATTTTAAGACCCATTTTCTTCATGCTAATATTCAGTCTGCTCAACATTCTCTGCAAGCCTTCGAATGACTCTGCCATAATAACCTTCTAATTAGCAAACGCTAACCCATGCACCTTTACTGTCGCGAGAAGGAAACTTGTCCATGAATATAATAAATAGCCATGAGCACATAACGCATCCTTGCCTAACACCTTGCATATTATCATACCAGTCACTCAGTTGCCCATTTACCCTTACACTCGATTTTCTACCTGCATATATTGTTTTTATTCCTAGTAGGTGCCATCCATTGACTCCGTTACTCTTTTAGAGGAGTCACGTTAGGCGTTAAAAATAAAAAACTTGCAAACCCGGCGCGTTCCACCGATTTGAATGAAACCTTTTGCATTGTGCTGCTAAAGATGTGCCAATTTTGTTTAAACATTAAAAAAAAGAAACTCGAAATCAATTATAAATATGTGCCATACATATTTCTTAAAGCATTGGTAGATAACACACGATAAGTTGGACTCGAAAGGAAGGGTGAAACCACCCTTAAATCGAGCAAAACATCCCTGCATCCCTGCATCCCTGAATATCTGATCCGCGCAGGATCTTCCTGGCATAAATCCACATTGGTCTTCCCACATATTTTCTTCTGTCATTTTCATTACTCTGTGAATAAGTATTTTTGAATATATTTTGCTTACGGTACTTAGTGAGCTGATACCTCTGTAATTATTGCAATTGCTTTTATCTCCCTTTCCTTTGTATATTGGGACGATAATCGCCTTTTCCAGTCATCTGGAACTTCTGCCATCTCGATACATAAATTTATCAGCAGCAGCTATAACATTCTTTAAGTTCTTAATTATATCCCTAACCTCAGAGGCACAGATTCTTTCAACCGAGTTTTCTAACGTACCGTGTTATATGTCGCAGTTGTTCTGCCCTATAGCTTCACCTCCCAATAATTCCTTGAAAGAGTCTCTCCAAGCGTCTAGTATAACGTCTGTATCATATAACATTTCACCCTTGCTATTTCTCATGCTGAATAACTCATGCTGAATCAGCGCCAATTTGTAAAACAGTTTCTTGCTTCCTTCAAAATCGATTTGAACCACTTTGTTTGATATTGGAGGTGAATTTCAAAATTTTTCCCATTTTATATAAGTGGCATTTTCAGTTTCGCTGCTACTTCTTTCTTATGAAAATTTCGACTTCTTTCTGACACGCAGTTTCTTATTTGGTTTCATTTTCTCAAGCGAGGTTGACTGTTCAAAACATGAAACTTTTTCGTTTTCAATCCAAAATCCAGTTTCTTCAAAATATTAGTATTCATCATATTCTATAAAAGAATTAACATAGGATAAGACGAAAGGAAAAAATATGCTTAAATTGTTAATATCTTTTAAATAATCGAAATTTTTTTACTAAATTCTTTTGTACCACTGTTTAGTATCCTGAAAACGAAAAATATGAAACAAAAATGTTACTTGAAAGGAAGGGTGTTCGTATTTGTGACTTCACTCTGAGGGGTTCAAGCTTTGTGAGATGATCTGTGACGATGAAGGGGAGGGGTGGAAAAAGAGTTTAAAATAGCGTCACATAGTTTTTGAACGGGCCCTAAGTTTAAATGGAAGAAAAAATCTTTTATTTTGTTATTATAAAAAACATTACGTACTTCTCAAATCGTTTCAAAATCCCTTGCACATTTTCAGAAAATTGTAACTTGCACGAAATATTTTTATTTTCAATTTTCATATTATTTGCCACAAAAAAATGTACTTAAAAAAATTGCGCTGTAACTTTTTGGCCCATAGGACAATCTTTTAAATTTTCAGGTTTCAAAACCGAACAGAACCAATTAACCGATTTCAACCATTTTTTTACTTCCTTGAGATGGCAAACCAGAGAACAATTTTGTTAAAAGAACGACATTGTTGTTGGTTCAACCATAGAATATGCTTATTATATGGACAAAAAATATTTGTATATCCCAACCAAAATGTTTGGCTGTTATTTAAAAAAATCATTGGCTAGATAGAATATTAGGTAGACTGAACCATAAAATTTCGTTGAATCAGTTAACATTTTTATCATAGAACAAAAATTTGTTTAATTCAACCAAATTGTGATTTATATGGAAAAAAAATTTTGGATTCAAGGAAAAGTTTGTTCTGAGTGCATGCAAATGGGGTATGTCACACCTAGTATATCACACAGAACTTTCAAATCACTTATTAAAGAAAAAACCAATGTGCATATCCTAAAAGTTATCGCTTTTTAATTTTTTTCAAATGTAGATAATTAAATTTTCTTTGCGGATTTTGGAAGGTAACTTTGCAAGCTTTTAATAAAAAGTTTACCAAGCCGTCCGTTAAATATTATATCTATTATGCAAGTATAGTCAAGATGACTGCATTCTCAATTTTCACATTATGCACTTTTAGAGAAAATATTTATGTTTCAGCTTTAAAAGCAACATTAGACGGTGGTGTTTTGTTACAAAAATATTATGTATAAGGTATTAAAAAATACATCAGATAAATTTAACTGCTAACTAACAATATTTTTTCAACATTATATTATTATAGAATAAAATATTTATCTGTGGTAGAAAAGAGTTTGTTTGAAAATAATGTTTCAAATACAAAATGCAGCGTTATATTTAATATTTCATGGAAATAAAAATTTTGACATAAAATAAATACAAAGTATTAATGAGCTTATAATGTATTCCAGAGCGATGGGTGCTTTTTGAAACTCCGAGTTGCAAATTTTTTGTTTAGAAAATCAGAATCGAGACAATTTTGTTATATTTGTGTTTACTCGAATAATTATAAATATGAGAAATTTTTTTTTAAATATAACATAATTTCTAAAAATGATGGTCGAATAATTTTGAATAGCACCGAACTAAATTGTTACTTCGCTGGATGACATACCACTGTTCTGTACAAAGGATTAATAATTGTATTAATCACTTATTCCTGGAAGATTATCACATAATAATCCGTCAACGCTTTTTGTACTGAAAAGCTGATTGTGAGATATAGAAAGATTCGAACCACTATTAATAAAATTCAATATTATTGTGAATAAATTAATAATTGGGAGTCATCGTGGCTCAGATGGTATCGTGCTTGTTACATGTTCCAACACTGCAGCCTTGGCAGCCACGATGGCGCGGGTTCGATTCCCGAAGCAGGAAGCGACGCTGGATGTTTTTACAGAAAGCTTCGCTTCTGTCCCTTGGTATACTTCCCCACAGTTATCCTACAGTTTATAATTAACCCTATAGTACAGTCGCTAATGACCCTGGCAGTCGAATGCGACTTTAAACATTCAATTACTAAAAAAATATAAAAAAATAATAATTATTGTTCGAAACGTCTACCGTTACGAATTTTTCCTAACTTCAAGGAAAATTCGGTAATAATAACCCTAGTGCTATACTTGACCGGCTATTTTTACCGGAAATTACATAATACTAGTCTGCGCCATCATTGTTTACACAATTTTCAATAGTACATAACTATATAACAAGCGAAATTTAAAATAGTCATCTTTTGAGAAATTCTAATTACATTTTTCTTTAAATTTGTTAGAAAAACTTTTTTATGTGATGCTAAACCAGATTTTTAAAAATATTCACTTTGTTCAATTAAACATTTATATATTCGAGAAAGATATTCAGTTTTCTTTTATTTTCAGAATTTGAAACAAAATAAACAATGTTATCAAAATAATGAATAATAATAATAATTAATGTTTAGAAAAATGGAACCATTGCAAGTCAAAGGCTGCGAGTTTATCGTGGAATGAAGAAACGAACAGACGTTGGAATAGTGACTGAATTTGATGGCAAGCCATCTCAAACGATATGGGCAGGCGATGACTGCAATAATTTCAATGGAACGGATTCGACAATTTTCCATGCATACCTTTACGAGGATGAAGATTTAGTTTCTTTTGCTCCTGATCTCTGTCGAAGTATGGGAATTTCATTTGAGAAAAAAAGTAAAGTCAAAGGTATTAAAACGAATCGATACTCTGGAAATCTTGGAGATATGAGCACTGATCCACTGCTGTCTTGTTTCTGTGAAACACCAGACACGTGTCTAAAAAAGGGTCTTTTTGATCTTTCAAAATGTGTCGGTGCTCCGATTATTGCAAGCCTTCCTCATATGTATCTAACCCATGAAATGTATCTAAAAAATGTCACCGGACTGCATCCAAACAAGGTATAATTATAGTATATAGTAGACTAAGTAGACCGTGGCAAGACCGTCGGGCTTCATTGCTCTGTAAAAAGTTAACAAGACATGGAATTGATCTAGTTTTTCTTTATTACGAGTAGCAAATAAGGGTGTAAAAATTTGACGGTTGGATTCTTTGGTGTTTTATACATCAGGAAAGTTACCTTTAAACATATGTATCAAGAAGTAAAAGATCTTTTTGATAAAAATAGTAATAGCTTTGGTATTATCTCTTATTTGTTAACATTCTGCTAGGTGCAGACTACACGCGCAAGTATCAACCAAATAAGTAAGAATATCTGCTTAACCGACCTTTGAGAAATAGAATGATCGACCAAATGTATGGCAGAGTTACCGTCCAAGCATTTGTTAACTATTTTCTTGGTTGCTCTGGCCCCGATGCTGAAGCTTCAACTATTTTCTGAATTGATGGATCATTTGAGTATCGTCTCGCAAGCGCTAAAGTTGTGTCAGAGAAACTTTAATTCTGTAGCTGTAAAAACTGTTTTCTCCCTATTTTTTTCTTTCACAATGTAGATTTTCAAAATTTGAGATTGTAACACCATATTTCTATAATAAAATAGATACTTTCATGCAAAGAATTGTTAAAATGATTAAGGAATAGCAACGTTATTTGTAAATTTGATTTTGCCCCGGTCTAACCTAGTAATTCAGCTCAAGTTGAGCTGATTTGTGTCGTCAAAAATCAAACAATCCTAATCGTCCTAAAGCAAAAATATAAAAATTTTCAAAATGAGTTGTACTCGATTCAACAAATACTTATTCTCGGTGTAAAAATTTTATTGTACCAACTTTTTTTGAAACAAAATTACAAATCAAAAAAATTCAGAAAATTTAGGTTTTTTGTGTTTTTTTCCTCGAGACGGGTTACGCTGATGAAATTGTACCACATGAAAAAAATGGCTATTTCATTCAGCCCAACTGTATGTTTTTTTATAAATTGAGAAAAGGCCCCGCACAAATAAGGGTCACAATTGGTCCATACCTTTTTGGGGAATTTTCTTGGTATTTCATAAACTGCAAAATAAATGTCAATCAACTTCACCGAAAGGCCATTCAGTCTTTTGTTCAAGAAAGCTTATTATTATGGAAATTTACAAGAGGAAAAACGTTTTAATTTTTCCTTGCGCGCTGCAGCACACAGTGGAAGGAATCGGGAATTTACTGTTCATAATCCACTATAGCCTACAATTCTTGACAAATTTTGATGTTTTTTTCTAAATGCTCAGGATTAATTCCTGCAGAACGACTTTAGGTCCGATTTTTTAATTTCACTCTGTGGAATTTATTATTTAAACAAATAGAACGTCAAAATTGGACATTATACGAATATTATTTTTTTTCTCCAAAGGAAAGACTTAAGAGAAATCGCTATATATCAGAATTATCGCAGATACACTTCAGGAATAAAAATAGCCAGTTTAAGATTTAAGCCAATTCTTAAAAACAATTTATGTAAACAAATTGTATTTTTTTCGAAGTATTGTTTTTCTCATCAAACAACTTTCAAATTAATTCTACATTGAAATAAATAACTACAGAAAAATAAAATTTTTAAATATTTGTATTGTTAACAACAACAACATTACAAACAAATGAAAAAATTGAGCGTTTTCCATTGGGAAAAAATGGTTTTGTCTGCTAAATCATGTTGCAGTCATCTCAGTGGTTATCTTTCATCAAGAAAGTGTAGCACCAACTTGCAATTGTCATTGCCATGAACAATTTTTGAAATAAACAGTCATCTATAGCATTTGCACGTCTGACTAAGTGGTTTTTTCGTAATGATTATTTCAATACATCTTGATAGTGGTACTTAAATAAGTCATTTTGTCAGTAATTCTCAATTCATATTATTATTGAATAATAATAGAAAATTGCGACTTTTATCAACAAAATATTTTAAAAAACTATTTTGCTATACTATAATATTCTACGAGAAAAATGTTTTCCTTCAATGAATCTTCATTGGAATTATTTTTGAATTTGTATCTTTCTAATAATTTTATTATCTCTGGATCAAGTTCTGCTGCATTATTCTCCCACTAATGTCCTAAATCGGCAATGTGTAAATTAGGTCCTTCATTGTTGCTAATCAAGACTGCTTTTTTGTGTTGAATTGCGGAATGCGCATCGGCACAACACGTATCTTTGTGACGTGCTAGTCGCTTAATTTATATTTTGGTTTACAAAAATATCTCCACATATGTGTAAGTGATAAAAACTTCTTATTTCCATAGCAAAAAAAATTTCCCTAAATATGTCATTTACAAAAGCTACAATTTTCTATAATTATTTAATAATAATATTAATGGAGTATTACTGAGATTAAATGTGAGTTAACATCATGATTTAGTAACATGATTTAGAGCAATATGATTTAGCAGAAAAAAATATTTGTTTTCCTAGGGAAAACGCTGAATCTTTTAATTTGTTTACAATAGTGTTATTAAAAATACCAATATTCAACATGTATCATTTTGTGCAACTATTCATTAGAATTAATTTGAAAGTTTTTTGATGAGAAAAACAATACTTCGAACAAAATACAATTTGTTTATTATAATATTCATAATAATGGTAAATGTTAACTACACTGGAAAAAAAATTTCTGGTAATTTTACCACTTTCAGAGTAGGTCCGATTAGTACCTACTCCCAAAGTAACGTTTTCACTGACATTAACGACAGATTTCCATACAGATTCTGTAAAATTACAATGCATTGTGAATTTGTAGGTGATGGTATTCTAACCAAAAATATTCGTGTTTTTATTCAACATGGTAAGTTTAGCATCTATATGAGAAAAGTGAATAATGGTAATTTGACTAGAAATTGTAAATTTCCTGCTCAAATAAGGAATACAGCAGAAAGCAATTTTTTAAATCAAAAAATTCTTGTTTAATGATACAGTATGTTTTTTTTAGTTTCGGTATACTACGTAATTATTACAAAATAAATTAACATATATATGAATATAAATAAATAAATAAATTTTTTTCAATACATCTTTTAACTATGCATAAGCACATATCGCGTACAAACGATAAACGATGTGCACAAAATGTCACAGCCAAAACACAATAATTTGTCGAAGTCACTTGAAGTCGACTGTGAGTCTCTGAGGTGCTCCGAGTTCTTTTTTTTATATGTAACTATATTCAAAATATGATATATGGAATTAAAAACAGATGGATGTGTTACTCAAAGTTATAATAAATTGTAGTTTAAAAAGTTGTAAAATATATTTCATATTAAAAGAAAGGGAAAAATTCCCCTCTTCAAAAGATTATTATTTATTGAACTTCATATATCCTTTTATTTTATATTTATACTATATTTTTGATCAATTTTGTAAATAAAATTTTCCATAATTTATACCGTTCTGAAACACTCTTTTACAAATAATTTTAATTTTACCATTTTTTTCATTATTCTCCGCAACTTTGAAACTTTACAATTACTTGTACTTATACTACGTTAAGAGCTGTGCTAATACGCCTCATTATCAATTATCAAATTTCAAGACGTGAGATTACGTTGGGAAAAGGAATTTTTAACAGTTTCTGTACTTTTACCAGCGTCAAAAAAATCAACACTCTGAAAGTAGGTCCATTTATTACCTACTCTGAAAGTCACAGATTCACAAGCAGAAACTGTACTTCTACAACGCCTTGCTATAGTGTCAGTCTAAAAGTGGTAAAGTTGCAAGATTGGTTGGAACTTCTAACATGCAAGTGGTATTCATCCCATAATCAGAGTAGTGAAATTGCACCAATTTTTTGTTGCTTATTTTACCATTGTAAGTGATACAATTTTTTTATTTTTTGCAGTGTAACGGTTATTTTTCCTTTCAAATAGCACTCCTACGAGATATTTAGGCATTTTTAATCAAGATAAAGTTTTTTGTCGCGTTTGTGCACCGTATAAAAATAATTGTTCATATAAATTGTCTATAACAATTCACTTGAATCTTAAACTGAACTTTCTTTGGATAAAAAAAAAATAATATTCGTAAAATGTCCAATTTCGAAGTCCTATTTGCTTAAATAAAAAATTCTACAGAGTGAAAAACAATCAGACCTGAAGTAATTTTGCAGGAATCAATCCTCAGCATTAAAAAAAAATAAAAATCTGTCAAGGATTTTAGACTGTAGAGGATTATGAACAGTAAATTCCCGATTCCCCCCACCGTGCAGCGAAACTCTTGATGTTTAAAAATTAGAAAATTTAGGATTTTTTATGTGTTGGTCTTTGAGTTTTTTAGTCTGATACAATTTCACAATAGGCAAAAACATTTTAAAAGTATTTTTTCGCAGCGCACAAGCTAACATAACCCTAGGCCTAGATCACAACAAACCGGCGAAACGCTCCAATGATTACTTGCTGGACTACTACGATGCCAGCATTATCCATGTCAAGGGAGGCTAAATGGCGCGTTTGCACACTGTGTGGTACCAGAAACACCCAGAGCTTCAGCACGTTTCGAATCAATCTTTGCGAAATCAAGCTGTCTACCTTTCGAAAACTCGATATACACAGAGCGCTTCCCCAAACACTGTATGAACAAGCCGCAGGCGAATCGGAGGAAGCGACATTAAGAACCAACGCGGAAAGCATGCACTTTCTGTGAGATGATCGTGATTTTAAGACAAGGAGGAACATGAACATGCAGGTTCCTCCTGAACCCCAAGATCTCGCTGGAATGGATGCCTCCCTGCGTGAAGATATTTCACAGGAGTCCGACCTCTGGACCATCAATTGCTCACTTTATGGTGCTGCAAGAGCTTTGGCTGATTCAAATCGAAGGCTAAAACCGACGATGGATTGGAAGACTAAAAGACGCTTACAATAACTGAACAAGAAGAGTTGGACGGGAAAGACAGAATGCTTCCCGTGTTCAACGTGTGATTGATTATATAATATCTGGTAAGTCGTTCACGAAAAGAGTCCGAAAGTTCACCCACAAACTGAGGATCTAGTATCACACACTGCACAAGTCAAAGCTGCTGACAAGCAAGCAGTTTTTCGACCTCATAACATCTGAGGAGGAATGTCTATCAATCACTGCCGAACAGGTGAAAAAAGGACTCAGGGGCACGAAGAACTTTTTCGCTGCTGGACCAGATGGTATCAAGAACTTCTGGTGGAAGAAGTTTACTTCTACACATCAACGTCTGACCTACATATTAACCTCATATTTAGAGTCAGAGACTTGTCCAACCCAGAGAAGTACAGACCAATAACTTGTTTGAACACGCTGTATAAGATCTTTACAGCTATCCTAAATGACAGGATTGTTCGAATAATTGAACCTGTGTGGAGAGAGATGTACGAACAACGTGGCTCGAGAAAAGGTATAGCAAGCTGCCGAGAGAACCTGCTAATTGACAGGTGTGTCTGTAAAGACGCAGAAGCCAACAGCGCGCCCTGTTGATGGTCTGGATTGACTAGCGGAAAACTTTCGATTCAACCTCTCATAGACTTATCATCTGCCTGTTGAAAAGCTTGAAGGTTTATCCACACATAGTGATATGCATAGAGAAATGTATATCCCTTTGGAAAACTAGATTTACTATCTCATCTGGAAATTATCGTGTAACAACGAACGGCGCCACTTTTTTTTAGTGCGACACCATGAGCTTTTTGCTCTTTTGCATCACACATCTGCCACTATCTCTCGCACTGCGCAATTTTCCTGGGTACCACTGCGGGTACACAGATGAGATTGATATGGACTTTGGATTCGGTAAATGTGCTAACATTAATCTGAAGTGAGGATGGATTACTGGCGTTCGTGGGGACGCGGTCTTCTGATTCTCCAATGTCTTTATAACCGAATTGTTGTGGATATAGCTTTCATCGTTTCAAATGGAAGAGATCCTCTCCTAAAAATGGTCCGGAAATACGAAATGATTTGGAAAAGAGCGTTCCTTTACAAAGTTGAGGAGCAGGCCTCCAAGGCACTTGGTCTGAATTTCAACATCAGAAGTGATATGATATTGAAAAACAGCTACTCGACAAGAAAATGTACGGAAACTTTCACAGAAATTTAGAACATCAGTCCTTGTCGAGGGAGCAAACTTTTGCTTTCCTCAGATCATCAGGACTTAATTTAGGTACAGAGGGTTTCAAGAAGTACCCAGCGATAGTTTCAGAGCGTGTCATGCACACGCTGAGTACCTCTAGAACACATACTATCCAGGTGTCCCACTCACGCAGGAACGACGTTTCTCTACAGACATAATGCGGCCCTAAGAGTTCTTTACTACTATTTTTGTCGCTCTTACGGTGTTGGCCGCGACCCTGCCCTGCCGATTGCTCTGAGGGATTCTCCATTCTCCATCCGAGCATTCTCCATTACACACCAGAGGCCTGACATTGTTCTTCAAGCCTTCAAAAAACGGACTATATTCGTGATCGAATTCTCGGCGCCGGCCGACTACAACATCACTTCCAAGGAGAAGGAAAAGGACGAGAGCTATCAAGACCTTGAAAGGGAACTGCAGTGACTGTACCCAAAATATTTGGCCGAAGTAATTGTACCTGTGATCGGTGCTCGCGGAGGTGCGAAAATATCACTGGTTCGTAACGTCAAAGACATACCCGCGTGCCAAAAACATGCTAAGGTACTTGCGAGATGGATGCGGAAAGCTTGGGATGCTTCGTGTCCTCAAGACACACAATGGTTTCGCCGGCCTGTCGTGTCCTGTGGCCACCCATCTCACGATCGTGATTGGTGACCATAAGTGTGATTTACCGCGTTTCTACTGGGAGCCGGTGTCATTTTCATAGATGGCAGTTGCTCCCAGTGGGACCCTGC
>CAKNYM010047626.1:28399-60695 GCA_932195095.1 Andricus curvator
TATATATATCCGTAATTGTATTGACAAAATTCTGAAAGAACATCATATTTACCATTTGCAACATGCAAATACATGTTGTAATTATATTATATGAAAATATGTGTAGGTGTTGTGAGGGTTTTAACCATTTATTAAAGGTTTATTTTGGATTCAAGAATTTTTTTTGGTGTCTCAAAATGACAATTTATTATAATATTTTTTAAATATATTTTTGGCACATATTATACAGTACAAATTTAGTAAAACGTTATTGCACATCATATATTATACACTCAAAAAAAAGTTCTAGTTAAAGTTACTAGACGCGTCTGGTTAAAAAAATTCTAGTTATTTTAATCCGAAATTATGGTTATTATGACTAGAAAATTCTAGTTAATTAACTCTTGTTGATTTTTTCTGGTTGAAAATATTCTGGTTAATATTTCTGGTAACAGCAATGTCGCGATCTTGTGTCGTTTTCCAGAAATTTCTCTTTTGTCTCATGTCGTGTTGTTGGATATGTCAAGTGACGCTTTGTCGTAAATGTCCAATTGTCGAACAATTGCGATTTGTTAATTATATTTTCAGTTATATAAGTATAACTAACTATAGTGAAACGTGAATTTAGTTGTGTTATATAAGAAAAAACTGCGCGTTATCTGTCTAAACACCAGTGGTACAGGGATACTGCCAAACCAAGCACATATTTTTTGGGTGTCTTTGAAAAATATTCTCGAAAATATTAACATTGTAGACAATAAGTTAACAAAGTGAATGTTCGAGAATTTTGATATTGACCAAGTGATCTAAGTGCATATTATGTAAAATCCCGAACAAAATAGTCTTAACGAATGTTTCAGAAACAGAATGTATCAACAATATTCTGCTTTTGTTTCGAATGTTGTAGGTATCTATCGCCATTTATTAATATATCTACATATAGGGAGATGAAATTAAAGCGAAGCGGAATATAGTTGCTGCACTCTGTTTTCGGAAACTTTTGTTAGATTATTTTCTTTGGGACGCAGTCCATGTAATATCAGAGGAGGTTAGAAAGAGTTCATGAAGGTAAAAAAGTATCGAAATTCAATAGTCGAAAATCGATGGCTACCAGAATATCTGATTAAGCTTACCAGAACATCTGGTTAAGTTTACCAGAATATCTGGTTATGTTGACTAGAACGTTGCATTCCTAAGCTACCAGAAAACTGTCTGGTGAAGATTTCTGGTTAACCTTACCAGAAATTCTGGTAAAATTTACTCGAATTTCTGGTAACATTAACCAGAACATTCTCAACCAGAACTTCCTGATACTTTTAACCAGAATTTATAGTAAGGTCATATTTAACACTCTATTCTAGTTGATATATTGTTAAAAGTAAATATTGAAATATTCATTGAAATTACGCTTTCAGGATGAGCACGAGATATTTGTAGAGTTCGAACCAATGACTGGCACACCAGTGAGTGCCAGGAAGAGACTGCAATTCAATATATTTATCCAACCCATTGATAAGTTAAAGCTAATGAAAAACTTCCCATACGCTTTGCTACCACTTCTTTGGGTTGAGGAAGGTATTTTACTCGAGGGAGATTTCATCAAACAGCTGAAAAGTGTTTTCACTGTTCTCAAAGTTGTGGCGTAAGAGAATTTTTTTATTTTACAGCAACGTTTTACTAAACCCTGGAAAACATAAAATCTTAGAACTAATTTTATGTTTCAGAGCCTTTAAGTACATTTTTTTGTTCGGAGGACTGGGCATGGGTGGTGCAGCAGGTTATCTGCAATATAGAAAGAGAGTTTCAAATACAATGGAAGTTACTAAAATGCCAGAAAATGGAAGCAAGCCTAGCACTGGGGATGGAGGCGATGAAAAAAAAGAGTGGCCTCTTAATGTCCAAACTCTTCAAGCTGCTGCTGTACCTGCAAATCTTGATCAATAATAAAATTAACTTATCCATCGAAACATTATATTTCGAAATTCGATACATAGACTGATATCGAGGATAGTATAACATAAAAATGTATTTTATGCTCGTACGAATGTCTTTCAATTAATTCAATTTTTTTGAGAATTAAATTTCGAGTAAATATTGTAAAATATGGTTTGACTTTTCAAAAAGTCTGCTTTAAGTTATGCACTTAATTATATTTACTTGTACGTAAACTTGTATGTAAGAAAAAAACTGTCATTGATTCTGTATAAAACAAAAAGTATGATTCAGACAAAGTTTAAGGCACTTTGAAGCTAACGAAAAAGATTTTCATTTTGCTCAATAGAGTTTTTAAGTCTATTTTTTAGTTAATTCTGTGGTCTGTATGTGTTCGCTATTTTTGATTTTCTGTTATTGAACATTTCTCTTGAAGAGAGTATTTGAGTTCTTATTAAGACAACATAATGTGTAAATATTTGCATAAATTTAATTATCCATTATTTTTAATTTACTTTACAAACTAAATTTATCGTTTTAGTAAAATCACTTCAAAGATATTTTGCGTTGTATAGAGAAATACTAATTTTTATAACCCCGTAACTGAAACATTTTTTTTAAAACTTGGACTTGTTACTGCACTAACCGAAAAATCGACCGAGGTTCATTGAACTCAATCTTGGTCAAAGTGTAGTCCTATTGAATGGTAGTTTATAGGAAAAAATTTGTTGGAACACATATGCATTGAGGTAGAGAAGGTGGATTTTTTTCATGTTATAGCTTCATTCAGGTTCTCATGCCCTTTCCATTAACCGTACAAATATTTAAAAAAAATAAATATTTAACTTTAAAAATTAAACATGAAAGCAATTATTTCTTCAAGAAATGATTCGATCTTCATTTCGTTGAAAAAGACGATATCCGCACAAAAACCAAAGATTCTGGAGCAAATTGCTACAAAAGAAATAAATTAGAAAAACGTTTTACATTGTTAAATTATGTTACAAAAATATATTTACAGTTATTTGTTAATACTTATATGGTCATACAGTCAATATTGACTCGAAAATGTAAAAATTAAGTATTGGTTACGCTTATACGTGACAGCTAATTCTTGTTTCTTTCCTTATTATTCTTTCTTCTGCCTTATTCGATGCAAAGATGTTTCCTCAAGCGTTTATAATGTTATTATTATTATTTAATAAAAAAGTTAAATTTCTTCAATCCTTGATTTTTTTTCTTTTAACTACGACAGACTAGGTTAGTTTTTTTACTAATTTTAAGTGTAGCGATTCGCCCCATCGCAGGGTGAATCTCTACAACTACCTATTACCTTAATACATTTATTAGAATTTTCTTCACAATCTGTGAAATATATATTTTCTTGAAACCTTAATGAACTCATATTAACAGCTAATAAAAATTTAAGACAATTTAGTCACTTTCTGCATCACGTATAAGTCATGGTTTATGACCTCAATTTCAAAAAGCAAATATATTTTTCTGTACAAAACTGAAAATTACACCCTCTCTCCCTCTGTAAATATGTGTCATAACGCCAAAAAACTTTTTCATTATACTTCCATCCTACACTTCACCCCAGATTAAGCCCAATGGATTTTTGGGTTAGGGCAGTTGAGATTTAATGCCACATATCAAAGTTAAACTTACAAATTTCATATTAGATACTCAAATTATTTATCCTAATCTTAAATTTAGTTCATGGTGCTGTAAAAAACTGTCAATCGTATATGTAGAGTGGAGTTTCTACAACTTAGTTTGGTCTGACAGTGTGACACTATTTCAGAGCCTATCAGCAAGTTTTGCTTTCATAATTATATTATCTGCATTGTTGATATATTAATCAAAATCTATTAAAATAATAATTAGCACGGTGTCATTTTAGTCTATACTTTAATGTTTTATGCAATGCGAAATTTAAAATTAAAGATGTAGTAGAATTAATGGGTGTATATGTATATTATCTGTTTTGTATATTACTACCTCTAATCATAAGTAATGGTCATCAATTATTATCAAGAAATTATTTTTGTAATTTCGTACTCACAAGTCAATCTGCATATAGCTTGTATTGCAAATAATTTATTACTATGGGTAATAAAGGTCTATCTTTGAACTTTTGAAAGAAACAATAAAAAAGTTAAAATCAATATTCAAGAAATATTGTATCTTAATGTGAAAAAGAAATTTATGATTGTCTCTACTTTCTGCATCATTACATCCTTTCGCTACAGTTAATTATTCTTATTTACGGTTGATGAATTGCCTTTATTGATAATGATTTACTTGCGATTAGTTCTAGTATAAAATAATATTTCAATTTTCAAACTTGAAATGTTTTTTTTTCTTTTTACATTTACAGAATCTCGACGCACCGTAATTTTAATTTTAATTTATTAGCAGTTATTAGTAGTTTAGAATATTGGAGAAGAGAAATAAAATGTACTTCTTCAATGTATATAGACCGGTCGTTAAGGGACAAATATTGCTTGGACCTTGCATTTTGAGTTAGAGCAATGCCAGTTGGCAGAGTGAATTTATATATCCAAAAGTACGAAATAAGCCCGGTTTCCACGACCGGACCCCATGTATGGTTCTAATATCGCGCGTTGCTTATGCAGCGGTGGTGACTTTCGGTTCATTGCTTTTTTGGCTAAGCTTAAGCTAAGTTCAATGCATATTTTTTCACAAAATGGTCTGAACATTTTGAATACTCCCTAATATAAACTTAAACTTAATAATACTCCACTGTAGCCTTGGTTGAGTCATACAACCGTTAGACATAGAGGACCAACGAAGTACTTGTACTGAGCCCTGAACGCCCTTACGAGACTCTGAGAGGAAATCAATGGTCTGAGTTGCCTACACAGTAGGGGAAATTTGTTTAAAATTTGATTATCATGTTCCTGAGAGTCGTGAAAGATGCACAACGTTTAAATTCCGAAAATTGTCCGTGATTGACTTGTATACCATCGAATTGGTTCAATTTTCTTTCGCGTATCTGGCAAACGGCGATACCACGCTGGAAACACCAGTTCTCGTAAGATCACTGAAGTTAAGCATTGTTGGGCGCGGTTAGTACTTGGATGGGTAACCGTTCAGGAATACCTGCGTGCTGTTGGCCCGTCGTGGGTGTGGTGGGCCCACATTGGTAGTAAATATCCACCTAGAAACACTACCCGAATCGGGTAGTGAGGCAATGAACTTTCGAGTTCGAACTGCTAATTAATGTATGTATGTATGTATGTATGTATCTGGCAATCGCAGTAGGGAAGAAGGCATTTTATCAATACTGTGTCTTCCCATTTTATAATGTGAAGTTAGTGTACCTCTGTGTGATAAAATCCGGAAGTTCCGTAGGAGCTGATGAACGTTTAGTAGTAGCTCGTTTTAACCTTGTGATGTGGAAGAATTTGCGAGTGGGCACAAGTTGTGGTACTGAATTTTGTTGTGATGTCATGTGATGAATTGTGTGCTTAACTCTTTTCGACATTGTCTTTTTCTGTTGTTTTTCCATACTAGAGTGATCCCATAAGTTTGTTCAGCAGTTTTAGCTACGTTTCAGTAGCAGGTTAAGATCTCATGGCAAGGAGCCTGCAAGCTTCTTTTTACGATCTTGATGCTTTACCACTAGATTAGATATCTTTATCATAGACAATGTACTGGGCCTCAGGGTGTGGATGTGGGATGATACTCTGACCTATACTGAATCTATTGCCACTATACTCATGTCACTATAGTGAGACAAAAAAATACAGAGAAGGACATGCTAGAAAGAGTCAGTTACACATTAGAAATAAATTTAGTACCACAGCTTACGCTCACTCGCAGATTCCACCACGTCACAAGATTACCATTTGTTAGATCCAAACAGGAATTATTTCGGATTAACACACAAATCTACACTAACTTCACTTCATAAAATAATGCAGGATAATATTTCCAAAAATTGCCCCTACTGGGTAGGCAACTCAGACCATTGGTTTTCTCTCAGTATATCGCGAGTGTTCAGGGCTCAATGCAGGTACTTACTATTTAATAATCTAATTGAGTGGCGTACCTATCGATGTTCCATGTGTTCCATTGAACTCGGACCCCCAAGCCAGGGGGACCTCCAAGGCTTCGAATTACAACTAATTCATGAGAAAGAGCTCAAAATAAATCTACTTATCGCCCTAACAAATTACGTGTTATTGTAACGGGGCGGGGGCTTTTTCCTCCGAACACAAGTTTCCTGAAAGTATTTACGCTACTGCTCTATTTCTAATGGTTTGTTGACAGAACCAAGGCCGCAGTAGAGTTTTATTAAACTTGCTTGAAATTACCCCTGTAAGAAGGCAATATACAAAGAACGAATGTTTCTTTGTTGATATATTGTGTTGATCAAAAATATGCATTAAAATTAACTTAAACTGAACAAAAAAGCGATGCACCGAAAGTGAATCCTGCTGCATAGGCAACCGACCATACTGGAATCCTGCATGGAGTCCGGTCGTGGCAACCGAATTTATTCTGTACTTTCGAATATATAAATTCATTGTTTCAAAAGGCATTGTTCCACGATGTAATAGCATGTAGACCAAACTGTTTGTTACGAAAACGTGCCAACTTTTTGGGCAATAGTTAGGGTGGGGGGGGGGGGGGCAACAGACGAGAGCGCGAGGCTGAGTGTCTGCGGACGAGCCGTCCGCCCACAATTCACGATAACAATCAATCGCGTGCAACCTGTCGCGCTGCTGCGGTTTGTGCCGTTACTTACACATGTGAATCGCGAACTTGATAATACTTGCGTGTGTCACCGCTCGGACAACAACAGCACGACATGTTGCACGCGATTGGTTGGCATTATGTGTCGTGCGCGGACGGCTCGTCCATGAGTCGTCTCGATCCAGCGCACTGCAACAGCCTAACAGCCTAACTATTCCCAAAAAGTTGCCACACTTTTTCGCCGCAATTGCATTAGCGTTGGTTCTCCTCACTATTACTCTGTGCATTGTTGTAACACAAAATGCAAGATTTATCCCTCTAACGACCGTACTAATATGAATGTGAATGGAAATAAAAGGATTAATTCTATATATATGTACTGAGTTATTCTTCGATTTCTTTCAATCGATACCCTGCCGATTGAACGGCACTGTACAGTGCTGTTTCAGTGCTGCTCGTTTAAAGCTTCTCAGATTCCAGTTTTAAATGCCTGCAGAGGTCCCCTTCATACCTGGGACTAGACTACGAAGCAGACCAGCTGAAAGGGATTGAAAATTTAAATTTGTAAAATTTTGAAATTACCGTTTGGAAAGTTAGAAATTCAGAATCTGCGGGTTTCGATAATTTTAGATATCTAAATTTTTTTTTAGAAGTTTAAAATTGGAATGAATATAATGTATCTCGTAAATGGAATGAGATACGTCAAATCAGACAGCATTTTTTAATTCAACTCATGATTAGTATATTAATATAAAATTTATAATTATAATATATATATATATGTAATGAGAAAACTCATGAATTAAAAAAGGTGTTAATAATATGAAGAACATTTTAAAAAGGGATCCGTGTTTGTGGTAGCCAACTACTGTAAATCACACTGCCCGCCCGGTACGTGACAGATACAATAGGACCATTATATGACCGTCGCATCACTGCCGTTTAGGTGCCGGAATCAGCACACTCACTGAAACGGCACTGGCGGCCCAGTGCCATTCGCCAGTGCCATTTCAGTGCCGTTTCATCGGCAGGGTATCCTATTTTCGTTAAAAAATGGCGACATTCTACGAATTACTTGGGTGTAAAAGTCAAACCTGGTAAATTACTTCTACACAGCTGTATTAATTAATGTAATATTTTTACCACATAATATAAATGGATATATTTTGGAGCGTACAGAGAGCTCTTATCGGAAAATTTTATTGTTGATCCTTTTTTCAACTCAAGATGAAGTAGTTTTTGCGCCCGGAAGCACCCATAGTCACTAAAGCCCGTACCATTTCGACTCGGGTTAGTGCTGAGGAGCAAAGATATCTTTGTAAGGAGCCTCTCTTCATGTTAGACTGGTAAGGATGCCTGAGGTATCACTCAAATTTCTGGAATTAGATAGTAGAAACCAGTTTTCTGCGTCAACACTGCGAGTATATACTGTCCCTAGGGTGGATACGATTCATTTCTTTTGAATTTTCCACATTATGATGAGGAACGTTACTGCATTACTTATAATTGACTCTCAAAAACAAGAAGTTTTGGACATTTATTATTGTAATACATGTTATAGTCCAATTCTCAGAAGGGTAGTTAAATGATTTCTCCGGTCGTATATTTAGAGTTTAACTTTGTCATATTCAAAAATTTATTAAAACGTATACTGTTAATTCGTTAAGATCTTCATCCATCCAGTCTCTCCAAATTTTCAATTGGCTCACATGCGCTGTTTTCATTCGTGCCGGATTTTTATTACTCAAACTCTGTATTTAATAGGTTCCGGAGGGTAAAGAACCTATAGAAGATTTGTTTCGACTAACGTACAGAATATCTCCGGTATTATAATATATATTTTCATAGCTTCACTTATCATACACTCATCCAGCCATTCTGTGCCGGCCTCGGGTTTCGTCGGGACAATCACGGGCGCTTTTTTATGTCAACACTCAGGACCGCATATTGCTAGGCTCTGAACCTGGCATAGTATATGCCCAGAGAGGCGCGATGTAAACAATTTCTGATACGGCACTGACTATCCGAGCGTATAGGCCGCCAAGAGATGCTCAGGGGGGCGGGGCAGAAGCAGTCAAGCGTGGAGCCAGCGCGGCGAAAGATCGATTGGCACAGAATGGCGAGATGAGTGTACCTTACTTTCGCTTTTTGCTGCTCCTTGCGAATTCCATCTGATACTTTTACTCTAATTTCGACGGGTGACTTATATTTTTTTGCGTTTAATGTAAGAGTTCTTGTTAAACCGTCTTCAAAGCGTGGCATGTACCCATACATAATTTCAAACGGAGTCCTACCGGTATTTTTGTTTATAACTGAATTAAAATCGCGCTCGAGTTTAAGCAAGTCTATCCCACTTTCTTCCTCAAAGTCAGACCAATTCACCTGTATCGCGTGTAAAATTGTTGCATTCAACCGTACATCTTGCCCGTTTGCTTGTGGATGACGAGATGAATATAAACAATGTGATATTCCATGCTTTTGACAGAACTCTTTGAACTGTTCCGAAGTGAACTGAGTTCCTCTATCTGTACTAGAGATGCGCACGGATTGTTCCCTGAATCGCCTCTCTTCCCCTTGTCCGAGCGCTTCTCCGTGCCTTTTCCTCGCACGCTCGATCGTTGTCTGCATAGGGCGGTAAGAAATGGGATTGACGAGTGACACATTTTCGCTCTTTGCTCTTTCCGCGGACATCCCTGATCTGCACTAAGTAGTGAACTTAGTTAAAATGCATATCACCGCTAAAATATATTTATTTTCTCGATACGACGTTACATAACGGCCCTCAATGGTGGGTGTACGGAATTTCCTAAGGTTGCTTTCCTGTAAGAATACACTCGATACATGCACTTATGTGCCTTCTTAAATAGCTTCGCATGCCCGGAAAATAATATTCTTTAGTCGAGCTGCAATTCGCTCTCCGCAAATATCATTGGAAAAATCATGGTACTTAATCACCATAGTTTTACACATTGCAGGTGGAACTACATAAAACTCCTTTTTTTGTTCATGATCGATTTTAAACAACATTCCATCCGTCAAGACGTAATCTTTTCCTTTTTCGCGACGCGTCTGATCAACTACTTTATTTGAGTAAATCTTAATCTTTCTACTCAACCTTTCATCGCTTCGCTGATTTAATAATATTTCATCTTCATGAATCATCACGAAAAACATCGTTGCGTCCGGTAACTGATTCTCAGCCGATTCAACTGAAACGCGTGAGAGAACGTGTACGTACTACATGAGCTCAAATTTTTTATGGGAAATTTCAAAGTCATATTTTCCTAAGAAACCTAACCAATGGATTATTTGCGGTTTCTTAATGTTCAAGATGTTGATGTTAACTAAAGCTTGACAATCAGTTAAAATATCAACACGAATTTCAATTAGGAAGGGACGAAGACTGTCGAAGGCCCAAACAACGGCCAACAACTAGAGTTTGCTGGAATGGTACGTATGATCTTTCGACATCTGACGCTCTCCTACTTATCGCGTAGACTCAATACAGCCTGTTATCTTCATTCGTTTTCAAAATCATTGCACCTAAGCCTTAACATGGTACATCAGTATGCAGTTCAGATTTTACAGCTTTCGGATTAGTAATTGCTAGAATCGGATAATTCGCTAATTTTTGTTGAAAATGTTCAAAACACGTTTGTTCACGCTTCCCCCACTGAAACTGTTGACCCGTTTTTAACAGATCAATTAAGGGTCTGATGTATTAAAAAAAATGAGGAATAAACCTCCTGAAAAAGCTAGTAAGTCCATGAAATCCACAAACCTCATGCGTGCTTTGAGGAGTGGGAAACTCAATGATCGCTCGCAATTTTTCCCGACGGCTCTATTCCTTTGCTGCTAATTATAAAACCAAGATATTTGACCTCATCCATTCCAAACTTTAATTTCTTAATACTGAGAGTAAGGCCTATATCAGAAAGAAGTTGTAAAATTTATTCTAATTTCACCATCTTCTCCGCCCACGTTTTAGCAAAAATTAGAATGTCGTCAAAATAGGTTGATGCCAGTTTATTTTCGAAAGGACCAAAAATCTTTTTCATCGATTTATTAAAGTAAAACAGAGCATTAATTAACCCAAGCATTACACTTTCGAATTGGCCTGTTTCATTTTGGATAATGAACGCAGTTTTCTTTTTCGCATTTTCTGAAAGAGGTATTTGCATGTAACCGTGAGCGAGATCCAAAATGGTGAATAAAGCGCATCCTGCATTTCCTCTAAACCGTCGTCTAAATTCGGGATGGGGAAATTATTTCTGATCGTTTTCGTATTCAAACGTCTGTAGGCAACAACAACTCGACGACTTCAATCTGCTTTCTTCACTAAAATAAAAGGACTAGCGTATGGGTTTCTATTGAATGTCCATACGTATTAATTCAGTACAAACTATTTCAGTAATATATTTTGCGACACACTGGCCATATTTATTTAGAAAATTAAGCACATCGGCTTTTTGTTCAGGAGATCGATTTTCGCTTACCGTTAATTCGTTTTCTAAAACCGGTTCTTTTGTCGTCGCGATTCGCGATGTAATCTTCCTTCATCATTCTAAAATCTTCTTTTGAATCATTTACAATCGTTAATTCAAGCTCGGCTTCATTTAAATGTACTCTAAAAAAATTGATCGATGCCGATTGTAATCATACCGATTCCGTGGATTATACTTCAATCAAATCGTGTTTAGTAGACTTGTGAAACATTTCCGAATGAAAATGGAAATCATTACGGTTTAAAAATTCCAATTTATCACCTACCTTGTAATAAACGATCTATGGTAAATCAATAAAATTATGACCTATTAACACTTCGTATTTTTGAACATCGTCAGGAACAATTCTGAAAACGGTATCTTCCGCACTGCAAGAATCTAAAATTACGCTTCCTCGTATAATACTACTAAATTCCACGTCATTTCTCCGTCATGCCTAAAATCTTCAAGATAGCTAGTAATATGAATTATTCGGAACCCCTTTTCGATCACCAACGAGCCTTTAACTGTACTATTCGAACTTCCAGATCAATCAACTTATTTAAATACGCATTCCCTACCAGAACTTTTTTCTCATACTTCCCAATACTCAAAGCAGACTCTAATTTACCTGTATTTATCTTCGCATCCGATAACGGTTTCGGTTGTGAGCAATTCTTGTGGAAGCGCACTTTCTCGTGACAATTAAAGCATTTAATTTTTGGTTTTACCTGAAATTCCTTAGTGAGGTGACCTTTTCGTAGCAACGGAAACTCTCGCCACTCGCAATTGAACTCTTAAAGTCTCTATTTACACTGGAGTTTCGCTGTGGACCTTCTATCTGCACCGATGACGAACTTGTAGCCACTGATCTTTCCCTTCTATCCCCTAATGATCCTAATGAATCACGTTTGAAGTAATTTGCTGATCCTCGCTGACATCAACTCTTCAAGCCAACTGGCAGTTGAGTTTTAATCTCAGTTGAATTTACTCCCAGTTCCTTGCACAAACAAATTTTATCAAAAAAGTACCTTCACTTTAATAATAGATTTAATGCTTTCACGATGATTCATTATAATAAATTTCTTAAAATTTAAAGCTTTTTCGGGTTTCAATCGTGTGCGAAACTATGAATCTTACCCTGAAGAAATGAACTGCAATGTTCACGAAACGTCGTCAAGATTCATAGTTTCGCACACGATTGAAACCCGAAAAAGCTTTAAATTTTAAATTTATTACCTTCACTTTGTCGCTGACTTCGATCTACCATCGCCTGCTTCCACCTTTCCGCCAGATATTTTTTAGCTATGAAAGTTGTTTTAAATTGAAGAAGGAATCGTTTCCAATTAACAATGGGATCCAAGCGACTGAGATACCAACTTTTACGGGCCTTATTCAAGTGTCCAATTGTCCAAAGTTGCAGTCGATTTCAGCTGTTTCAACCAGGCTTCTGCTTCTGCGGTTCCTTCGAAAACCGTGAAATCAGCAATGTTGTGAGACAAATCGGGCAAAGCACTGTAATGAAACATCTTCCTTTTCTGATTCTTCGTAAAATTCTGCAGTGAAGCTGCATTATTGTTGATCGATGCAGCCATTTATAGAAGAAGCTGCGAGACATCTGGTGGTCCTTTCATTGCACCTCCATTCACATTCTGCGGAGCATGAGCCCCAACATTTTGTTGATTACTAGTGGAACTCTATTCGAATGATGTCTAAGATTTGGGATTTGATTCGGTGCATTTAGTTGGTTGTTGAGAAGTAGTCCATCTCCTCTTCCTTCTCCAAACTTATAGTTCGAGAGATTCGGCCAGCTACAAAAATCAGGGGAGAAGGGAAGTTCTTCACGCGCGAAAACGACTTTCCGCCATTTCGTTTTATAGCGCCGGTTTTCTTCAAAGTACTTTTAATAGTTTTCGTTTACATTCTTTTCCTGATATAGATTTCGTGATAAACTGTCTTAGAACCGGATATCTATAACAAAAATCACAATTTCGCGGGCAAGGTCGCTATTTTGGGATAGGGTCCGGTATTCCACTTCTGAAATCTGTTATATAGTCTTATTCTCAGAAGAGCAGCTAAATGACTTCTCCGGTGGTATATTTTTTAAAGTTTAACTTTGTAATAATCAATGATTTATTAAAACGTATACTGTGACTTTATACAACTTCAAAATCACGTACTTAATTATAAAATATAGTTTGGGCCACGTGGTTGGCCTGCTACGATCCAAACGACTCTTGATGAGTCTCGTTTTTACCGTGACGTTTCGCAAGAACAATTATTTAGCTTTATTCGAATCATGCAGCTAGCGACATCGACAGAAAACTTATTTCCACGGCTGCTATACGGCGAAACACGCTAACAAAGACAATCAGAAAGTAGACAATATATTTTTATTGAAAGCATTTTCGGTCTTATAATCCAGCTTTTACATGATCGCATACATTTTCATATTTTACGTAATTAGAAAATTTTATATATCATTCAAGGTGACGCATATTTGCAAAAGTTTGTTTTATTTTTCATTTTGTGTCCCCAAAATTTTCTACACAAATAAAAATAGAAAATCCTGAAATTCTCGGCACTCGGTCATCACTCTCAGTTGGATCTGCCACAATGCAATGGGATGTTGATAGATTTTCGTGAATTATTATTATTATTATTATACCATTAAGCCATTTCCCTTTCGGGGTAGGCGTGACTTGCTCGGTTGGAGAATAGTAGTGTGCATATGGGTATATAGGTATAAGGTAGGTAGGAATATAGGTATGAGGTGGATAGGTATATAAGTGTTAGGTATATATATTTTAGATTGCTCTGGAATTCTCGTGTTATTTATTTAAATGACACGTTTACTCCGCAACACTGCTCCGACCCAGGTTGCTGATCAATCTCTCTAGCGATCACCCCAAGTGAAGAGCCTCACAAAATTGTTATGTATGGTTCTCCACTTGGGCCCATTAGTATCCAAGATCTTTGTTTCAGGCGTCATTCATTCTACTGTCACTCTGTTTACAAACTATTTGTCGCCACACTTTTCTGTCCTGGCATACTACTCTAGCTTGCTTCACGTCCATGCATTTTTTCATGCAAGCTCTTGTGTTCCTATGGCTTCTTATGTCTCTACGGATCAATGTCTCATTTACAGATTCTAACCATTCTTTCGGTGGTCTTCCTCTGGGCATTCTGCCATAATCTGCGAAAATTTGTTTATATGATGAACTCTATGTAAAAATTAAAAAACGGTTTCGGGAGAAAAATACTATCACTTATCCGATTTTCTACATTGAAGATTATTTTTAAATGTAAGGAATTATATGAATAAAGACTTTTTTCTAGTTTTCAAGTTATGAAGTGTTTCAAACTTTATGAAAGAGTTAAATATATATTTTTAAATAATTAAAAAAATTAATAAAATATAAAATAAATAAAACAACTTAAAGTCACATTCTGCGCTTAGAAAGAGCTGTATTCCTATCAAGCACATAGCGTCATAAAGTTCGATATATAATTTAAAAATTTTCCTATACTACAGTCTCCCAATTAGGTTTATTCATATTCTAAAAACATAGCTCACCACGGAAGGAAAAAGATTTGAACACAATATTTGATAACACATTTGAGTGCTTTTCACTCAGAATTCTGCCAAACAAAACTTTCGCTCCATTCAATTCAGCTAAGGAAACCATATCCTTTAAAACTTTCAGTTTTTTAAATTACATGAGGTTTTTTGTTTTTGTAAGAAATAAAAACGAGTCTCTCTCTCTCTCTTATTTGCATAACCAACAAAATGCGAATTTCTCAAAAGAGGGAGGAAAAAAATGCATAATTATTTTGGAAACTGTTATTCTTTTTCTTAATTAATTCCCTTCTTGCCTTCTTTACTTCTTTCGCAATAAGTTACTCAATTTTCTTCTTGCATCACTTCGATTTTTTTTTGTAAACTTTTATTCTTTTTTGCGTATTAACCAATCATACAAAATTATAAAATTAATAATAATAATAATTAAATAAAAATAATAAAAAAAATCAATAATAAATATATATAATATACTTGTAGTTATTTATAACTACAAGAAAACTATCCACCTAGAAACACTACCCGAATCGGGTAGTGTCACGCCTACCCTGAAAGGGAAATGGCTTAATGGTATACAATCTATTTCCGGAGTATTAAAAAGTTTTCATTTTGCTCTGAACTCCCTCTCATTCAATCGCACTCAAAAGCATTCAACTAAATGTGAACTCTCGCATTAAAAAGTTTTCACTTTAAGTTCAACTTTTTCTCATTCATTCGCATTCAATAGTACCCAAATTATTACGAACTTTCGAATTAAAATTTTTTTATTTTACTCCAAACTTTTCTCTCATTTAATCGCCTTCAGTAGCAATCAAATCAATGAGAACTCTCGCATTGAACAGGATTCATTTATTTTCGCATTTAATCGCATTCAAGATTTATACATTATGTGCGAAGTATTGCATTATTTTACCCTAATACGCAATTGTCGAAAAGCGGAATGCCAGACAGCATATCCTGAATGCGAAGCAATACTTTTTAATTCGAAGTTTTTTGCAGGGAGTACTGCATCCCCCAAACTTTTCTTTTTTTGAGACTCAATTATAAATTATATAGTCCCTAGTAGCAAGATAACTGCAGACTGGCGCAAGCTGGGCGCCAGAAGAAGAAGAATCTGTTTGCAGCCTGGCGCCCGGCTGGTTCCGCTTTGGCGTGCTGTTCTGGCACCAGAGTCTGGTATAGCAGATCCTGGTCCAGACTGGTCATGATATATACCAGACAAAATTAAAATAACGCAAAGTGGTAATATATAGGTTTCTGGAATAATTTTACACTATATTTTAGCCCTTTCTGGGAGAATATACTGCGGAGACGGCCTACCATGGTTGTAACGGGTAACGGGGAATCAGGGTTCGATTCCGGAGATGGAGCCTGAGAAACGGCTACCACATCCAAGGAAGGCAGCAGGCGCGCAAATTACCCACTCCCGGCAGGGGAGTGGGGAGGGCAAGTCTGGTGTCAGCAGCCGCGGTAATTCCAGCTCCAATAGCGTATATTAAAGTTGTTGTGGTTAAAAAGCTCGTAGTTGAATCTGTGTAGCACGCTGTCGGTTCGCCGCTCGCGGTGTTTAACTGACATGCTCGTGAGACGTCCTACCGGTGGGCTTAGCCTTTCGGGGCGTTCCAACTAATATCCCATCGCGGTGCTCTTAATTGAGTGTCGAGGTGGGCCGGTACGTTTACTTTGAACAAATTAGAGTGCTTAAAGCAGGCTATCTTCGCCTGAATACTGTGTGCATGGAATAATGGAATAGGACCTCGGTTCTATTTTGTTGGTTTTCGGAACCCCGAGGTAATGATTAATAGGGACAGATGGGGGCATTCGTATTGCGACATTAGAGGTGAAATTCTTGGATCGTCGCAAGACGGACAGAAGCGAAAGCATTTGCCAAAAATGTTTTCATTAATCAAGAACGAAAGTTAGAGGTTCGAAGGCGATCAGATACCGCCCTAGTTCTAACCATAAACGATGCCAGCTAGCAATCCGCCGAAGTTCCTCCGATGACTCGGCGGGCAGCTTTTGGGTTCCGGGGGAAGTATGGTTGCAAAGCTGAAACTTGAAGGAATTGACGGAAGGACACCACCAGGAGTGGAGCCTGCGGCTTAATTTGACTCAACACGGGAAACCTCACCAGGCCCGGACACTGGAAGGATTGACAGATTTTTTCTTGATTGATCAATACTCAGAGAATGGTTGCACTGCTTGCATGTGTAAAACTAAGTTATTTAAAAGAGACAATTGTGTACCATTAAAAAACAAAACGTTTTGTTAACGTTAAAAACTTTGTTCCGATGATTAAGTTTGCCCTGGTCTACCCGACTTATTTAAAATAAAATAACTTTTGCAGTTTCAATTTAAAATAATTTGAAAATAACTGAAACGATTATATTCTTTAGACCAAATCTATAGAGGCCTACTAAAAATTTATAAATTACAAATTTAATTTGTACTTACACAGAACAAGTCTTCAGTTGAATCACACCATGCACTTATCTACAATGTTTATTTAGAGAGCTTTGCTGCGTAAGTGTGACACCACAAGCACTACACTTTTTTACACTTACAGATCGCTCACCCGACTCCATTTAAACATTTATAAATAAATCAACAAACGAAATGCTGTATAATTGCGCGCGCTGTTATACCTGCCATGCTGTACAGTGTACAGCAACGTGAAAATGAAGAGTTCGAACCGCTTGAAGCCTTGATCACTCCCGGGTTCATTGCTTGAGCGCGCATAGTGGTTTCAGTGGTGGGGGGCACGACACGGACTGGAGTGATCCGCTCGTTGTTGGTCTCGAGCTCTAACCTCAAAATCTTATCACCTCACTTCACTAAATAAATACTAGAATTAAATCATTTTTCCACACTGAGCAGTACTCCTCCTTTAAAGTAGAGTATGTATGCACAGGGAGGAACTGTTTAATTTAATAACTTTTTCGTAAAATGAAATTTTAAAATTGTAACTTCAACTCACCTAAACATTCGAAACTCTTGTATTACGCAAAAATTATCAGAGTAAACACTTTTTCCTTCTGTGTGCACACTTTTATTTAAAACCAGAGTACCGTTAAGTATTTAAAAAATATTTAATGCTAGTATTTATTGAGTAAAATGAGGCAATTGAATTTGGAGGTTAGAACTTGATTACTTCAGCCTTGTGTAAAATGTATCTAATTTATCTTACCTGATATAAAATGGTTTGAGCAAATTTTTGCATTTCTTATCAGCGACTCACTCAAAGGACCACGTTTAATCGCACTTATCCATTGTTCACGTCCTTTTTTCGATAACTCTATTTTTTCTTGCTAAGTGTATGCTCCACCCGGTCTGGCAAACTTTTTGTTTGTTTCTTTTATAATAGCTGGAATATTATGAAATTATATTCCATGGTCCCTTGCTTTGTTCTTCGTACAACCCACAATAAAACGCGAAAGTGCCATTTTCTTAAAATAAAAGAATTAATTGAACCTCGAAAAGTATATTACATGGGATTCAATGTATAAAACACGAGTGTTCTCCCTAAGTATTCACCCATTTTGAAATTTTATGGCTTAATGGAAATACTCTATTACTGATCTTGAGACCCAGAATCGGAAAAACAGGTGCAAAGTTGTCTCCTTTCCAGACACCTGAAAACGCAGATCCAGGCAGGTACAAAGTAAAATCCTATGCTGGCGCCCCCTAGTCACAGCGCCCTGTGCGAGCGCACAGCTCGCACACCCCGAAAACCGGCCCTACCCACACTGTTTCTTCCGCTAGCGGGCTAAATATCCATAACGTAATAATAATACTTCTTCTAATCATCCAGTTTTGAATAGGATGGATCTAGGGTAGTACTTAGGTAAAATTGAGCATGCATAAATAGTAGTGATGCCGTCGAGCGATATTTCCCGATTCCGACTTGATCCTGGCCTCCAGTATCGGGCGTAGGTCGAGTCGGTTTTGGCTCGGGAAGTCGATATATCGGCTCGTGATCGTGTCGGGTTTTCGATACTCCTTCGACAGATGTGCACTTCTCAGTTGAACCGAGCGGAGAGGGAAATTTGACAATGGCTTGACGCCACTCGCCCCCCCCCCCTGACTCCTCCACTGCCTGGTTAAACCGGTTATGGCTAGAGTGAAAATGCTGTTTATTTTCCCCATAGTGGAAGAGTTGTACTTTGGCTTAGTAATGAATAATTTGAAACATCCAAATGCCACTATAGACCCTGTTTCCAACCTTCATTCAATTTTAAATTGTTTTTTAATGAAAAAGAATCTTTTTTTTAATATTTGGCAATATTGGACTGTTTATTGAAAAGAAGCAAATATAAAGCAGCTATTGAAAAGTTAACAACTTCCAGCTGAATTGTTTTAAATAGAATGCATTCGACTGAATCGTGAAAATTTCAGAGTGCTGCATCCTACATTTAAATTTTCAACTCTACAATTGTAATTTTTTCCTTTTTAAATTCTTAATTCGTGAAAAAGAGTTTTGTACTTTAATGTGTAAATAATAATTATAGAATTATTATTTTAAGATGGTTTCAAATACAAAAAATTTTTAATTGCTCAATTTGTAACGTTTTTCACTTAAGATTTCTTCAAATGATATAATTAACAAATTTATTGATTCATTCTTCAATTTCGAGGATCACAAATAATGGCGCGGATACATTTTGTTGAGCAGAAATCTTTGAAATGTTCTATTTATACACGTTTTTTCAAGAATATAGTACAATTTTCCACTAATGATATGAATTTTTAACAATTCAGTTAACCTTCCATTCGAACAGTTTAATTTTCAAACCAAATATGTACGATAAATTCTCAATGAAAACGTAAATAGTTGAATTTTCAATAAAAGATGGAATGGTTAAATTGATACTTCAGAAAATTAATTTTTAACCTAAAAAAAGAGTTTCCAACAAAATAGTTACATCCTCAACCAATGAAATGAAATTTTAACCAAGTAGTTCAAATTTCAATCAAGTAGTTGAATTGTCAACCAAGACGTTAAATTTTCTACAAAAAAGACTAATTTTTAACAAAGTACATGAATTTTTAGACAAAGAGGTAAATTTTCAAATTAAAAAGATAAATTTACTACAAAAAATGAAGGAGTTACATTTTCAATTAAAAAAAAAAATTTTTACTCAAAAAAAAAACGAACTTTAAAAAACACAGTGGAATTTTCAAGTTAAGAAATTACTTTTCAAATAAAATGATGTAGGTTCATTTGTAAACAATAAAATGAATTTACAACAATGCGCTTCAACTGTCAACCAAGAAGTTGAATGTTCAACCAAGATACTTCATTTTACACTAAAAAGACCAATTTTTAACAAACACATGAATTTTCAACAATAAAATCGTGTTTTCAAGAATACAGTTAAATTTCCAACGAAAGAATCAATTTTTGGTTGAATTTCCAAATGAAGAGATTGATTTTTAGCTAAAATGATGAATGTTCAACTTGACTACTTAGATTTACAGTTATGAAATAAATTTCCACCTAAAACCAACGATTTTTCAACAAAATAGTTAAATTTTTTACGAATTAATTTTTTCACAAAAAATACCAATTTTTAACAAAGCACATGAATTTTCCACCAAGTAATTACATTGTTAAGAAATTAGTTCAGTTTCAACCCAAGTGGAGAACCACACATAACAGATTTGTGAGGCTCTTCACTTGGGGTGATCGTTAGAGAGATTGATCAGCAACCTGGGTCGGAGCAGTGTTGCGGAACGAATGTGTCATTTAAATAAATAACACGAGAATTCTAGATCAATCTAAAATATCTATACCTTACACCTATATACCTATCTAACTTATACCTATATACCCATCCACACACTACTATTTTCCAACCGAGCAAGTCACGCCTACCCCGAAAGGGAAATGGCTTAATGGTATAATAATAATAATAATCATAATAATAATTTTGGATGTCCATGGAAGACTAGAAACTACATCATCGGGTCACGATCAGGATGTTCAACTCATCGGCGGAAATACCATTCAACATCTTGGTATTGGAGAAACATATACATATCTTGGAATACCGCAAGCGGAAACCCATGATGTGCTTGCGTTAAAAACGGCCCTTGGGAAAAGGTATCGCCAAATTCTCAGAAAAATTTGGGCTTCCGAATTATCTGGAAAGAAGAAGATCCAGGCGACCAATTTGCTGGCCGTTCCTATACTGCTCTACACGTTTGGTGCAGTAAAATGGAACGTCGATGAGTTGAAGCAACTTGACCGAAGCACACGCAAGATGATGACAATCCATCGAAGTCATCATCCTAGATCTTCCGTACCTCGAATATACCTCCCTCGAGATAAAGGGGGTAGAAGCTTGCTGAGCTTAGAGTGTCTTCATCGCAGAACGGTTCTGGCTACAGCCTGCTCAGTTCTAAATAGCACAGATTTTCTTATGCGACTAGTACATCAACATGAAGTCGTCAATGCTGCGGCGTTTCTATATCGTGCCGCAGATAGGGCCGCAGAGGAGCTTGGCCTCCCATTTGATTCCAGCGACACTACACATGGCCTAGCATCACTAACACCTTTGGTGCTCAAAAGTCGTGTACAGGAAGCAGAACATACGCTTCTACTAAGTGAACATGCTGACAAGCCCCTTCATGGTAAATTCTACGGCATTATACGTAGAGAAGAGCTCTCGATGGGTCTGTCCAACATGTTTCTCAAGTCTGCTGGATTAAAATCGGAGACCGAGGGATTTCTTTTTGCCTGTCAAGATGGCGTTATAGACACCTTAGTTTACCGCGAGCGCATAATGAATATACCTGTAGGCGATACCAACTGCCGAGCGTGCAAGCAAGAGCCAGAAACACTTGGACATGTTCTCAGTGGATGCTCAAAATATGCACGATACGGGTACATAGAGAGACACAATGCGGCTCTAAAAGTGTTATATTACCATCTGAGGCACTTCTATGGTGTTGATCTATTGCCCGTCTTGCCATACGCCCAGGGGGAACTCGAGTCCGTTGTGGAGAATGATCAGTGTAAGATCTACTGGAATTTCTCATTCTCGACCACTCAACGTATCAGTGCTACGAAGCCTGATATTGTCCTCCAAGATCTGAAGAACAAGATCATTTACGTGATTGAATTCTCGGCACCAGCCGATGGTAATATCACGGCAAAGGAGGAAGAAAAACGGGCGAAATATCAAGCAATTCTTTTCGAGCTGAGCAGGCTGTACCAAGGCTTCAAAGTCCATCTTGTAGTTCTCATAATCGGCTGTCTTGGAGGCATGAAAGTTTCATTTATTAGCCAACTCAACAAGATTCCGGCTTGCCAGCGTCAGGCTCATTCCATCGCGAACCGGATGCAAAAGGCTGTTCTTCTGGGATCACTTCATCTGGTCCGTCAACACTGTTCCTCATAACATTCTACAAAGTTTGGTAGCTCTAAAAAAGTATCCAGAGGTGAAACTTCATCTCCAACTGTCCCGTCTGCCGCGTAAGATCATCCGCGGCTAGAGACCTGACTCCAAGGAACAGTGTTGCCCGATGTTTTCTCGCGTAAATTTCCCGCTCTTGCTTACCTTCTAGGACAGAAGGAGCAGAAGCGGATGATGTACACGTTCCAGTTGTGTCGGGATTGGTGGCTTCAAAAAAACAATGATCGTAGCTTCCGGAGCCTACAACTTCTCAAATTTTTAGGAGAGTAATTAATTGATTATTATTATTTTCTCTCGATTTCCCACCAAGAAGTTGAATTTTGGCTTAAAGGCATGTCAGGCTACCATCGTATACCTGACGGCCTGGCGAACCTTTTCTATTGTCCGGCGCTCCGCCTCGAACGAACTCCAGGTCGAAGCTCGACGAGGCGTTGTGGTGCTCAACCGGAGGCTACTGTGTACGTTGCGTTCCTACCTTTAAAGTTCAAATGGCTCTGTTCCACACCACCATGGAGGTCGAGACTGAGGCGCGTTTTTTTTTACGTGGTGATCCCCAGTAGGCCTAGTCCACTTGTCAATGAAGCATGCGTTGTTTTTATTTATTAAAGTATCAATGAAGCATGCGTTATTTTTTTGTTTTTATGAAATTTTGTGAATGATTTACCGTAGAATGTATGTAATGCACACGATCTATACCACAATATCCTTTCCAACAGTCCGTTATAACATGCGTGCCAGATAAAACATTTTCTTTTATGATATCATGCAACGTGTTAGCGTCGCGATTGCTGACTCTCAGGTACCATAAGAAATTATTTTTAATATCTTGAAACATTTTAAAATCCTTAAAAGCTTCAAAATTTCATTTCGAAAACTTCAAAACGTACATATTGTTTTAAATTTTTTGAAATCTTTTCAAATTTCAGATCAATTTTGAATTGTTTCGAAACTTCTAAACGTTTTAAATATCTTCTTAATGAATCGAGTTTTCCCTAAAAGCTTTTTTTTAATTCTGCAAAATTTAAAAAAAAATCGCCTTAAAATCTCCCTGAATTTTTTTTTTACAGTTTTGGAAATCTTTTTTGATTCCTAGGAAAGTTTGAAATGATTTATTATTTTAAAAATTAATTTGCAGAGATTATTTAAATTATCGAAAAAAAGTCAAAGAATGATATACAATTTGAAAATATTTCAAGAAATTGTAAACGAAATGTAGATTTTGGAAGATTTCGAACAAAAAATGTTTTTGATTTAATGGAAATAAGTCTCCTGATTGGTTATCATGACATATAATGTAGTATGAATACCATAAACAAATTTATTAAAGTAACGTGCAGTAACATACGTTACTTTGCATTACAGTTAGCGCCTCAGTCTCGACCTCCATGGTGGTGTGGAACAGAGCCATTTAAATTTAAAGGTACCATCGCAACGTACACAGTAGCCTCCGGTTGAGCACCACAGCGGCTCGTCGAGTTTCGAACTGGAGTTCGTTCGAGGCGGAGCGCCGGAAAATAGAAAAGGTTCGCCAGGCCGTCAGGTATACGATGGTACCCTGGCATGCGTTTAAACTTGAATTTTTACCATCAAATCAAATACTTCAATTTTCAGGAAAAACAAATTAATTTTGATTAAAAAAAAGCAATTCTCAAAAAAATAGTTCGATTTTCAACTAAATCCTTTTCAACTATAATCCAAAATGTTTGACCAGAAAAATGAAATTCCAATCAAGTAGTTGAATTTTTAATTAAAAAGGCTAAATTTTCAACTAAAAATGGAATTGTTAAACTTTCAGTTTCAAAAATTAATTTTCAACTAAACAATTCAATTTAAATGGTTCGAATATTTGAAATGTTCTATTTATACCAATTTTTGCATTGTAAAGTACATGTAAATGCGACAGCACTTGAATGAAACAATTCCGAATGAGAAATGTGTTGAACTTAAAAAATAATTAAAGAAATCAAGATTTCTTTCTGCCTATAAATATCTGCAGTATACATTTGTTTCAACGATTTGTATATAAAATAAACAATTAGCGATGATTGGGAACATTTTGCTCTAGAAGATCATCGGACATATAACTTGAACATAATCAGAAGAAAAAACGATTTCTTTTCGCTTAAAAACGCCCAAAATGATTCTTTATTTTTCTTATTATTTTCATATTCTTTATTCTTCATTTCATTTCTTTATCTATAATTTGTCAACAAAATAAAGAAATATTAATCCATAGCAAGATGTTTTTTTTTTAAGTATCATTGGCAATATGATTTCAGCAAGTTCAAAAGAAAACATATAGTCCAAGCAGGCGCCGAGCACCTACAAGTAAGGGTTTCGTAGCCTATTAATACGTTAATGTAAGTCTTAACAGAATCTTAAAACAACACATTTTTTAACTTTGTGAAAAAAATTGCGTGACCAATTTTTTTCAATAATTTTCAAAAAAATTATACAGTCGAATCTATCAATAAGGCCGCTACGAATAGGGCCGCTCCCCCTATCCTTGCTCGAGCTCGCCGAGAGTTTTCCCCCACTTTCACGCTGACTTCGATATTCCAGTCAAATCCAATCCAAACATATCGAATATTAATTGTGTACTCGTATTATTTGCGTAAATATGAAAAAATATTTGATATATTTGGAAAACATAAAAAAAACCTCCTAAAAACCATAAAAATTGCGTTTTCTACGGCGGCACTATTCGTAGCGGCTGACTAGAATTTCGAAGTCAGCGTGACAGTGGGGGAAGCGTCTCGATGAGCTCGAGGAAGGATCAGGGGATGCGGTCTTATTGGTAGCGGCCTTATTGATAGCTTCGACTGTAATTATAGAAGGTAGGTTGTGAGAAATGACACTTTATTTAAAATCAAATAAAAAGATAAGTATTATTTAAGAGAACTGTATGAAATATGTAATCATAAGGTCTCTATAAAAGTTACTTGAGATATTACATTTACTTTGTTTTTAGTATTAAAATTTTCCTACAGATGAAATGTCCTCTGGAATTCTCAAACGAATGTGACTTACTTTTTTTCCAGCTTGAAACAATTGCACCATGCAAACAAAATAATTAGACAATTATGCTGATAAGTCAATACGATTATATATAAATTATTCTTAAAGATGATCATAAGAACATTTTAAGGAGCTTATTATGTTCAGATTTGATTTAAAATTTAAGAAAACTTTGAAATTCGCACTATTTATGTAAGAGCTTCTCAGCAAATCGCCGAAATGGCTTGAATCCTGGATTTATTTTATAAAAATTTATATAGCTTAACATAAACAAGAATAAACAAGTTTCAACATCGAGTTAATAAAATTAGCAGACCACGATTGAATGCCGAAAAATATGGTGCCCAAATATGTATACTAATTTATTTCTTTTAAATTGTCAATTGTGTGCATGCTCACTTTCTTCAGTGTCTGAAAAGCTGCTTCTACCTGTAAATAAGCGTTAAATTTCGATTATATTTGAGAAAAGTTCATCTCATTTTGAAGATTTTACTCAGTTTTCCCTTCGTGAGAGTTCTAAATATTAACAGATTTCAATTTTTTTCAAAACATTTTTCTCTTCAAATGTCGCTGATTATCGCGTTAGCATATTTAGACTTTCTAAAGATTTCTGTTAGGCTGTGTCTAGTCGTTCCAAAAAATTGAGGGAATTAGAAAAGGAGATAGACTAGTCGTCCCGAAAATTCGGGTCGACTAGCCAATTATTATTATTATTATACCATTAAGCCATTTCCCTTTCGGGGTAGGCGTGACTTGCTCGGTTGGAAAAATGGTTGAATTGGTGTAGATATAAAAAATATAGGTCCAGTCATCCTGAATTTCGGGACGACGGGACACTTCGTTTTTTTAACGAAAGAGTTGGATTTTCAAATTTAAATTTATTAAAAAATGAACACTATCGAGAGTGCTTATCAAAATAAAAATTATATCTGTTAAATATTTACTATAATAAAAGTAAATAAGATAAATGCATAGTTTATTAGACCGGTAATGTTGATGTCACCCGGTCACACACATATTCTCACTTTAGAAGACCACACACCAGGTGAATACATTAACAACAGTATATTGTGCATCGAGTGGGAATAGTAGGCGATTCCAGACGAGTGTGAAGTTTGCCACGCGAGCACATAAAACTTTGTCCATCGCGGGTGTTGGACAAAATATTTTTTTTCAGAGCGCAATCATAAAAATGGCGTGTTTTCATGCCTCCATAGACAAACGCAAAAGTACACGTATTGAGCGGTGTCTGGTGGTGCGTTGGATAAGTTACAAATGAGGGTTCAGCAAGCACGGTGTGACGTCAGAGTTCAAAAAGAGCTCGATTTGGGCGTGTCCCCGTATTTTCGTAACGCTTCAGAGAGACCGTGGTTGACAAAGATAGAGAGAGAAATTCATAACGGATTGGTGAGTCGATGTTTTTAACGAAAAGTGTAGCGTGCTATCCCAGTAATTTTACACAAATATAGTGTCACCCACTTTCACATCATTCATGATTTTATAATGAAAACTCTCGTGGGTTTCCCACGTTACGGCACACTGCTTCACGAAAAAAATTCATCCGTAAAGAAGTCACGAGGTTGTAACTAGGACTCAGATACGAGATAAAAAAATGAAACGTTAAATCCTTATTTCGATGAGAAATGTATGGATGAATTACGAAGTTTTTTACGAACAGCTCGAATTTCCTACAAAGATTTCCTGAAAATTTCAGACTTAAATATGAAAAGGAAAAATTTTATTTGTGCAATTTAATGTATATTAGTTTATAAATTCGCAACTCAGAGGATTCGAACCCTCGAAGACTGCGGACTCAGCAGTTTCTAAACATAAACTAAGAGCGCGTCAACACGTGCAGCCATCGAGGCCAAACAATATAGGTTTTATAAAACTTCTAGCCACTCATCAGGCGATCTCGAACCACACATACGCGCGCACACACGCGCCGCGCCTGCAGGTGAGCATGTGTGCGGGACACGTGCAGGCGATCCTACTTACGAATTCCCAGATTTGTCGGACAAACTCGTGAGTGTTCTGAGAATCTTTTCTTAATCACTCACAATATTTTTGTATTTATTCATGAAAAAAAAGTGATGAACCGTTTTAGAATTTTCATATAGAGTCCGTCAATTCTTTCTCAAAGCTCGCACATTATTTACGAAAATACGTCAATATCCGATGAATTTTCCTCATATCCGAGACCTAGCTACAAGCTTGTGACTTTTTACGGATAAATTCTTTCCGTGTTGAACCGATTCGTTATAGAAACATAGAAAGCCTAGATAAACAGGCATAAATATGGTTAAAAAATTATTTAATCTAATTTGATTAATGGTTGTGAATCAGAAAGTTATTTTTCTGTCTTTTAATACAGACATATTCATATGCATGGAAAAAATTAGCGTTAATAGGTGCGTTGATTCTACATAACATTACATTAAGTCACTATTCATACTGTGTCTTGTCTTAAAATATTCAGTCTTCAGAAAAAGAAAACTCTTGACAACTTTTCGACTCGAATATACATATAGCACCACTGGAGTAACATCACATCGTAACTTTATTAAAATGCTTAATAGTTCATAACACTAACAAATTATGGATCTCCATAAATTTGCTCTCTGAATTCGTTTTCTTCTTTTTATTCTGGTCAGTTGCAATTTTTTCAATCTGTGCTGAAGAATCACTTCTGCAGAGCAAAACGTTTTTATAAGCACTTCTGTACTCTGAACTCATTATAACATAAATCAGAGGATTGATACAAGTTGTCAGGTAGATGAGAATATATACAGATATATTGAGACCTCTCCAATCAATTACGTCCCTAAACGTTTTTGTAATAGTAATTGGCAAATAGCAGATCAGAAACGAAGAGAAAATAGCTAGAATCATCTTCAGCAATTTTTTGTCTTTCACAGTCATCTTACCAGTTTCAGAATTTTGACCTCGAATGGTCCTAAACCTAGACTCCCTACGGAAGCCACTGACTTTCCTTCCTCTCCTTCTTTCTAAGGGAGATTCTGACCTTGAACTACCATAATCTACAGAAATTTCATCGTATCTTTGATTATGGGGTGTTAGCAAATGTTCAGAAGAATATTCTAAAGAATGGATCAACTTTTTGGGTACTCGCAGACTGTGTCGATCGAGAGATTCATTTTGGCTTCAGGCACCCAAATTTTGTCGATTATCCAAATTTTCACAATCTAAATTATTATTCCAAGGCGGATTTGATTGAAGATTTTGACTCTGAACACAATCGATAAACTGAATACTTTCGATATCAATGGGCGTAACAGTGGTGCTATTTGGTTCAAATTTCTCTTCGTCAGTCGGTCTAGCAATTCGCAATTCAGGAACTTTGAACCCTCGTTTTGAAAAATCTGATACTTCAAGATTTGAATCATCTTTCGTAACTCTATCTTCACTTCTGAGATTTTCTGATCCTAAAATGGAATTTTGATGATCGTTTTCTTCAGTTGATGGTACCTTTACACTGCTGCAGGAGAAGTTTGAAGATTCTTGGTTCGAAGATTTAAAACATTTCGATGGATTATTACTAATTGAATTAAACTTTGGGGTTGTGGATTTTGTCCTGAAACTTTTTAGAAGAGAACCACAATTCTCGGTTGTACTTGTGAATGTAGGACAAAAACTCAAACCTATAGCTGAATCTTGAAAATTTGTTGTACATTTAATCTGAAATAACATATATTTTAATTTATTAAAATGTTTATTTCGTACCTATTCATAGAACATTTTTGCCTATCCTTAAATAAAAGTTCCCTACAATTATGATCAAATAAATAGTGGTTTACTTACATTAACATCTAAACTGGCTTTAACGAGGTCGATAGCAGATTTATTCCTTCTTCTGCTTTTCATGGCAGTTTTGTGAACAATACTAAAAATCCTTGCATAGCAAACAACTATGGCAACACAAGGTGCCAAAAAAGGCAGAATGAAGAGGAATTCTTTAGGACTGCGACCATTGACATCAGGAAGAATAGAGCAGGATCCAATTTCAGAATCAAGTCCAAATCGACACCATCGTTCAAACCAAGTTGCAATCAATGCTCCAAACCCCGAAATCCATGTTGCTAGTACCATCAATACTAGATATTTTGTTTTATAGAGTCTGAAATAAAAATTATTGTATTTTGACTATTTAGTTCGGAATATTTACATTTTAGTGTTTTAACTGTAAACTTCCATTTGAAAATCTATCCTTTATAGTATACGATGATTATAGTAGATTATATAGTATAAATTATTTTTATTGATACTTGGGATAAAGTCTAGGATGACCAGTCATCACATATCTATTAATTGTGATTGCCAACACTGTAAAAAGACTGACAGCCACCAGTCCATATCTTAATAATGGGAATAATCGATATAGCAAAGGTCCATGTAACCAGGAACTGTGCCAGAACGTTGAAGTAGCCAAGGGTAGATTAAAGCAGCAGAACATCAAATCCGACACTGAAAGGTTCATTATAAAAACTGCAGTTGCATTCCTCAACTGAAACACGAAAAAACACTCTACGTAAATAAATTATTCTCTAACATAAAATTCATGATTCATGAAGCACTTTTTAGGGTCTCGTATATAGACACGGCCTTCGACCTTGCGCCCTTCCGCCGGTCTGTTCGTTCGTCGTATTTGGTACTTGTGATTTTCAGTCTTATATTTTTGAGTCTTATCAATAAGGATTTGCGATTGGGGATTTGCATTTGGAACTTAGTATTTGACACCTTATTTTTTGGTACTTGTAGTTTTGGGCCTTACGGTTTTAAACTTACGAGTTGGTAACTAGCGTTTGGACCCTATATAGCTTAACATTAAGATTTTGGGTAGGGATTTGAGTGTAAAAAAGATGTAAGAAATTTGTTTTTTTATTGGTTTTAATATCAATCTAAAGATAAACTTTTACTTTTCTTGAAATTATTCCTTACAAACTAACATCCATCCAAACCTTAATTCTACGACCGCTCGCTCTTATCGCTTTGCCTTATTCGCTTCGTCTCGCACGCATGTTCCTATCTTTGGCCTCGCCTCGCATTGCCAACCTCTGCCTCCGCGGTTACTATGTAATACTTATCTACTAATTATTTTAAATATTTATAATTTCGCTTATATTTACTTCCTCTTCTTTTAACAATCTTTCCCTCTCCATTCCTCTTCCTCCTTTCTTCTTTTCTTTTCCATCTCACCCAACACCCCCTTCACCCATACAACCGCCGTTTTATCCACTATTTCATGCAATAATACCGCCACCCATGTGCGAAATTCCCGTCGGCCCAAAGTCGGCCCGACTTTGTAAAACTCGGTCCAACCTTGTCAGCCGAAGATCGGCCCAACTAGTGAAATGATCACGCTGGGCCAAAGTTTTTGCCGACCATCGGCCCGACATGAGGACCCAAGATTGGGCTACGAGGTTTCGAACCTACATCTATACCTGAATCTATCGCCTAGCAGTCGGGAGTCTTACCCATTACTCTATACCTACAGAATTGAAAGTCAATGAAAAAACCATCCTCATAAGGCACAGCTCAAAGCAGTTGAAAAAAAAAACAATTTCTTAACTCTTTTTTCTCATTAATTTTTTTATTATTATGCGACATCATGTAGATGTTAAATAAATGGACTATTAACGGGAATATAAATGAAATAATTTTTAAATGAATAATTTAAACCGATTACAATTTTTAGGGTTTCGTAGCCCCGGACTGAAACCCTTTAATTTTTCTTCAACAATTTTTTTTTTCAACAACTTTTCAACAAATGTTTTTTTCCAAATTTTTGTTTTAATTTTTTTTTCAAAAATTTATCTTCAAACAATTTTTTTTCTCAAATTTCTTTTTTAAACAATTTTTCGGAAACATTTTTGTCAAACTTTTTTAAACAATTTTTTTCCGCCCACTCTGACTAATTTTTCTTCATGTGATATTTTTTTTTTTATCGCGTTTTAGGCCATTTTACAACTTTTGATAATGACATGAAATGTAATTTTTAATGAGCATTTAAAATTTGGATCGACGGAACTTAAAAATTTTATCGCGTACTGCGAAAATTTTCTTAACAACAAATGTTTTTAAACTTTCGTGTAACGTTTTGCTTTTCAGGTGTTTCAGACTATTTTGAAATGATTAAGAATGACATCAAATGTAAATTTTTCGGAACATTTACAATTTATCATAAAGATGGAGCTTAGAATTTTTTTCTTGAAAAAAAGGAAGTGTCTACGTGCACCGAAATTTCGTTACGAATATGGGTATGTCTACACAAAAATCCAGCTATTCGTACTCAAATTTCGGTCGCTTTGAAATAATGAACCCTAGTATATCCGACGGCCGGCCTATATGTGGGCCGAGGTTTGACCGACCGTCGCGTCGGGTGCATCATGATGACTCGTACAAGCCAATGTTATGCCGATGGTCGGGCCATCTCTTGCGCAGAGTCGGGTCGATCGTACTTTCACGGTCTTTTTGAAACAACGAACCAGAGTTTATCCGATGGTCTGCTCATACTCGGGCCAAGGTTTGACCTACCGTAGGGTGCATCATCTTGATCACCGATCATTGGCCAACCTTCGGCCAGAGTTGAACCAAGCATACTGGTTTTGTCATTTTAAATCAAATTGCCAGAGTTCATCAGACCATCGGCCTTACATTGGGCCAAAGTTGGACCGCTTGTCGGGTGCAGTAGGGTTGCTTGTTTTGGATAGCATTGCACCGATCATCAGACTAACCTTCGGGCAGAGTTGAACCAACCATACTGATTTGTCATTTCAAATCAAATTTGCCAGAGTTCATCAGACCATCGGCCTTACATTGGCCCAAAGTTGGGCCGATTGTTGGGTGCAGTAGGGTTGCTTGTTTTGGCCAGTATTGCACCGATCATCGGGCCAGCCTTCGGCCGGAATTTAACCAACCATACTGATTTGTAATTTCAAATCAAATTTGCCAGAGTTTATCAGACCATCGACGTTACATTGGGCCAAAGTTGGGCCAATTGTCGGGTGCAGTATGGTTGCTTGTTTTGGCAAGTATTGCACCGATCATCGGGCCAGCCTTCGGCCAGATTTGAACCAACCATACTGATTCGTCATTTCAAATCAAATTTGCCAGAGTTCATCAGACCATCGGCCTTA
>CAKNYM010047627.1:0-16709 GCA_932195095.1 Andricus curvator
TCGCGCTCGATTATGTATTCACCTCGCGCTACGCGCTCGGGCGTATTTGCATCGCGCTTTACGCTCGGCTCCTCTAGATTTTTGAACTTCGTGTTCGACTTGGATGAAAAGAAAAAGTTTGTTTGCAAATATTATAAAATTATCAAAACCTCTACATATTAAGTGATTGTTAAATTTGTTTTTATTTTAGACTGAAAAGGAACTTGATTTACTCAAGGTTCTATCGACCTTAAGGAACACATTCTCATCCAGACACTCGCGCTTCGCGTTCGATATTTGATTTGAAAATCATTTGAACCGTATGATAGAAACAAAAAAGTTTGAGCGCACTTACAGCGTGCGATTTGGCAAATACACTGAGCGCGCACTTTGTGCTTCGTGTTATATGTTCTTCATATACAAATTACTAAATTGGTATTTAATTTCAAATTAAATGTAATGATATAATTCAGGCGACAAATTTTATTAGTTAACATTTTATTTTAGCTTGTGCCGTTTATCAAAAAAGTTAATTTTTTCATTTTGAATATATTCTTACCACAAAAATTGATTACGGGTTTGTAAGTCTTTTTTGAATGCACAATTTTTGTTCATTTATATGTTTTCGTACCTTGCATTGTTTTTTCAAAAATTTGATTTTTTTTACTGTCAATGTTATTTTCACGAATAAAACAAAAACCACGCATATTATCGAAACATGAGTCAGAATAAATTTGTACCTCTTCCTTGGATGAACAAATTTTGGTTCGGTCATTTTTTCGTAGCTGGTAATATTAGTCTGAAAATTTAATTTTTTTATTTTCAATGCTGTTTTTTACGAATAAAACAAAAACTGCGCGTCATATCAAAAAGTGAATGATAAGAAATTTGTAGATCTTTTTTAGGTGCACAATTTTGGTTTGATGATCTTTTCTGGTATCTTGCATAGTTTGACAGCAAAATGGCTTTTTTGATTTTTCATTAATTTTTTGTGCGATCAAAATTTGAATCTTTTATTTTTCAAAAAATTCAAAAAGTTGTTATGAAAATATTATAGGGTGTTCAAAAAGCAACGTTTTTCTCCTCTTGACTTTTTTTCATATTGTGCGTGTTACGGCTTAAAATGTTCATTTTCGTTTGTTTTTTGGAATTTTGAAAATGCTATAACTCCAGTAATTTTTTTTTTATCACGAAAAGTCATGAGAATATTTTGTTCGTCATTTTGCGTACTACTAAAAACCGTACATAGAATTTTCAAATCTTCCAAAAAAGTGGTCTCAAAAATTTTCACAATGTGCTCACTTTTGGGATTTTCATCCAAAATAGCTGGTTAACGAACTCGTTCTCTATTTTTCGGCCATAAAAAAGTGTGCCAAAGCTCAATCAAATCTGATCATTTTTTCGAAAGTTATCGTGGCTACAGACATACAGACAGACAGACTACAGACACCTTGGTAAAAATCGTTTTTTCTAGCTCAGGGGGTCTCAAAACGTGGAGATTTGATGAAAACCGACTATGTCAAATTTTACATAAAACCAATACCTTCTCATTAGAATGAGAATGTAAACATACCTATAATACCCATTGGATGGAAAAACAACCTAACTCGTTCTGTTTATTTTCAATTAATTAAAGATTTTTTTTTTTTAATTTTTTTTCTCTACAGGATTTCACTTTTAGATTGTAATACTTTATGTGTATGAAAGGATTTATTTTTAAATATATATTTTCTTAGTTCAATAACAGCTTGAAATCTTTGAATCAATTTATCTCAAAACACGATTTTCCGACTTAGGTTGTTTTTTCACCCAACGCTTCAATATGGTTATGCCGTGGTACTTAGATCCAAGCCTTGCTCAAGAAGTCTGAAGGAAGAAGACCAGGAAAGAAGCTGGAGCACCTCTTCATCACTGTAACGGGACTAGTAAAAGCGGCTACTAGGACGGTTATCACAGGATGGGTTCGTTCAGTCTCAAAGGAAGCTGGCTTGAACGCTCGTCTAGGAAGTATTCGCTCTGCTGTTGCCTCTTGAGGATGGTTAGTAACCTACCAGTCCAGGACATATTAAATAGAGGAAATTGGAGATGTGCCGAGACCTTCAGTCGTCATTATTGTAAACAACTCGTTGGTACGAGTCAGAGCAATTGAAGTTTGCTTTTTTCCAATTTTTCACCAATGTGAACTGTAAGTCAATTTTTATTCATATTTTATTCAGTTAAAAAAAGACCTTCGAACAGTTAAATGATTTAAGATTTGTTCATGCTTTTCATATTAACTTCTTTAAAATGGTTTTAAAGCGAATAATTTCAAAGAAAAATGATTTTGGTTCCAATTTATGTTGTACTTTTCTTTTCAGAAAATAAATCTCAATATGTTCTCTGAAGGTTCTATTATTTATTAGCGATGTAACAAGTTTCTTTGAGTTTTCTAACTTTCTTTCTTATAAAATAACAAAGCGTTGAGTGGTCACCAGTAGATAATAAACACGTCTCTCATAGGGATGCCGTTTTTCGGCCGAGAAGCATATATTGTTCACTCTGTTTTAGGGTTTTCTGAATATTTTCGATGCAACTTCCCCGGTAGATTCTGTTTTAATCATGCAAATGAAATCAGCTCTATATTTTCATTAAAATATTGCACTTTTCGAAACATAAGTAATTATGAATACAGCTTAGGACAACAAAAGGTTCAATAACTGAAATTAAAGCAGAGTTAGTTTTCCATACTGGTTTAGCCAATTTTCGTTTGATGAAAACTGTTGCAGTAGATTGAATGCATGATATTCTCGAAGGTATTTCTCCACGAGATATTGTAAAAGTATTGAATCACTGCATGTATGTTCTTAAATTATTTTCTTTAGATGAATTGAATCGGAGAATAATTGTATTTCATTACGGATTAAATGGCAATGGGCGTAAGCATCGACAAATAATGGACACCTTCATCATTTTAGTATAGAAAATACCACGAGATGATAAACATTGGTGTTTGATAATATTATTGAAAAGTATCGTAGATATATTAGTAGCCGAAAGTCATCAACGTGCTTTAGATAAATACTAACATTGTTTAATCAATAGGTATTTAACGCTTTTAAATCAATTATTCCCGGACAATGTAACACAGAAACATCACTTCGTTTGCATTATCCTCGAATAATGTTTTGATGGGACCTATAGGTAAACTTTTATGAATGCGGCATGAAACTAAACACAGAGAAGGTAAACTTAGCTTTCATGCAGCAATAAGTCGCGTCAATATTTCTCACAGGATAGGTAATAAACACCGGCTAAATCTAAATCATCAGTTTGTGAACAACGTGTCGACCTACTTACCATATGCCTGTGGTCCATGTAGAATTATTATTAATGCAAGTTTCCTTCCACTTTATTTAATTTTTTCCTCATGTTTACCATTTAATAAAAATGAATTTGTAAAACTTATCAATTGGTCTACACTCGGTACGACCAGCGCGAGTGCTATTAAAAATCACTGCTGATTTTGAAACGTGATCCTGCACTGGTACTGCACACCAGTACTGGTTCTGTACTGACAAACCGCTGGCGTACGAAAATGCCGGAGTTAATTTAAAAAATGATAAAAGATCATTCAATTGTTTTTAGGACCATCCATTCATCATCATATGACTGCATATCGTCCAAATATTATTTATGATTAGAAAAGTGTGAATTTCAAACTTTTTGTTCAATTTTAACACCCATTATTGCTACACTCTAAAGATATAATAACAAAAAAGCTATTTAAAAAATAAATAATAATTAATTGCGAGTATTTTGTCTATAAATGTTAATGTTCTTGCTTAGAATGAATACGTATATTACATTTTTAAACATTATATTATAAATAAAATATCTAACGCTACGGGGTTTCGAACCTACATCTATACCTGAATCTATCGCCTAACAATCGTTAGTCGCAACCATTACTCTATGCCTACAGAATCGAGAGTCAATGAAAAAACCATCCACATAAGCTAGAGCTCAAAAAAGTTGAAGCAACAATTTTTTAAACTCTTTTTCCTCATTAATTTTTTTTTTTTATTATAGGACATCATATAGGTGTAAAATAAATGAACTGTTAACGTGAATATAAATAAAATAGTTTTTAAATAATAATTTAAATGGATTATAATTTTTCTTCGTGTAAGATTGTGTTTTTTCGCGTTTTAGACCATTTTACAACTTTTCATAATGACATAAAATGTCATTTTCAATGAGCATTTAAAATTTATATCAACGGAACTTAGAAATTTTATCGCGCACTGCGACAATTTTTTCAATAACACATTTTTTTTAACTTTCGTGTAACGTTTTGTTTTTTAGGTTTTTTGGACTATTTTAAAACGATTAAGGATTACATGAAATTTATTTTTTTCTGAACATTTACAATTTATCATAAAGATGGAACTTAGAACTTTTTTCCTTAAAAAAAAAACAGAAAAAAAATTGTTTTCGCGATATGTGTATTTATAGTTTTTCGAAATTTGAGAATACACGAACCATATTTTTAAACGTAAGTTTCTCATTTTTTGAATATTTATACTGTCGACATAGTACTGCCCCGATCGTGCAGCCAACCGTCTGCCAGTACTGGGCGAATTGCTGATTATCTGTACTGGTGTCCAGTACTGGACCAGTACTGAGGCCAGTACTGAGTGGTACTGAGTGGTGAACTCCGGCAGACTACTGAATTTTCCACCTGGGACCTGGGTGAAAAATATGGTAGAAATTGCGAAAACATGATTTTCTACCGTTATTACAATTGCGCTTGGTTATAATGTTGACAAAAACAAGACACAAATACTAATTTTGACTGTTTATAAAAAAGTTAAATTATTATTTAATTTGTCTATGAATGAACTAATGATTAAACCGAAATGATGAGTGTGTATTAAGTTATCAATTGCAGTCGTATTATGATACATCTTACGTTATCGTTAGCAACAGACAATGTAGTTTGCTCCGAATAACAAACTTCTACCAATCATAATTCAATGTCAATACATAAATACGCTTTCAAACATTCGAAATACAGAACACATAATTGTGTACTAAAGCAGCCATGCACAATCATAGTCATTCGTAAGGGACCTCACCGGAACAATCACAGGTGCAGCAGCGTAACTCGTAACGAAATTGCGTACTGCTTTATCAGCAAATCGGTGCTAAAGCAGAAAGTCTAGGTGGCTTGTGACTCCAGCAGCAACGTCGTCAACGTAACGACAAACATTCAATTAAAGTTGTTACAGCCCGTATCTGAAGGGGTTGTTCTTGTTATGCTGGGTACATGGAACGCTTAAAGCTGTATCACAGCGTCGTAAAGGCGATTGCCGGGGCTCCGTCGTGTTTCGTAATGCGGGCATCTTTGCGAAGCATGTTACGGCCCCCATTTTCTTATCGCGCGAAGGCGAACGTGTCTTCTGCTCCAAAGACCTATCCAGACTCACCTCATTTTTCTTTTCTCTTCCTCAAAAATCTCAATCGTGGCTAATTGTGACATCAACTTGATTTTTGTTTTATTTGTTTTCTAAAAATATAAGACATACGGCAAAGAGATTTTGACAAATAAATAAAATTGCGACACCTATAACCTTTTATATATTGCTTATTTGGATGACCAAAATTATATACCTACTTTTGTACATTGTACAACCATACCCTTGATGCCACGGGCTATTAATGTGATGTAAAAGCTGTGAAAATCTGCCGTTATTCGTGCATTTTAGAAATAAGTAAACCAGTGGAAAGCTAGTTTTTGTTTAATTTCTAGGCAGCTCATTATACACAATTTTTAAATAAAACGCCCTGATCATTCTTCTTTTGAATTCTTTTTACCAATTTTTTCTTCATGTTTCGTATATCATAATTCGAATATTTCAAAATAATGTCAGCATGACAGACTATAAATTCCGAACAAACAGCAAACTTCACACATTTAAATTTCTGATTTTATTACATCAGAGACCGTTACACCAGCAAAAATTTTTAAAAGTTGATTTAAATATTAAAGTACACGGAATTTGTTGGTTGATACATATAATTGAAAATAAGATATCTATATTGTATTTTATTAATTTAAATTAATTTTGTAGGAAGCCTTGCCTATTACAACAGCGACATTTTATTTGTATCCCCACTGAAAATTCCTGTATAGGTTCCTATATAGGATCCTATATAGGAACCTATATAGGAACCTACATAGGATCTTATATAGGATCCTACATAGGATCCTATATGTTTAATCTATAGGAAATTACATAATATTCTATATAGGATCCTATATCCTATGACTTTGCCTTCACAAAATCCTACATTCCTACTTATGAGCTATACCCACGCTAAGGCATATGAACTTAACCTACATGAAATCCTACAATCTAACCTATAAACTGCACCTACGTGAAATTCTATATTCATACCTATCAGCTGCACCTATATGAAGTACCATTTTCGAACATATGAACTGCAATTAATATTTAAGGAGTGCGCAGTAGTTTTATATAAAAGCTATGTGAGATTTAACGTAGGTGCAGTTCATATGTTAGATTTTAGGATTTCACGTAGGTGCAGTTCATAGGTTAGATTGTAGGATTTCACGTTTGTGAAGTTCATAGGTCTTAGCGTGGGTATAGTTCATAGGTAGGAACGTAGGATTCTATGAAGGTAATGTCATAGGATTTTAGGTGGGGAAAGTCATGGGATTTTACATGGGGGAAGACGTAGAAACCTACATAGAGTACTATACAGGAACCTATATAGGATCCTATGTCATTTCCTATAGGTGGAACATATATGTGAAAGATATAGGATACTATGTAGGTTCCTATAATATATAGTACATAATATATATATATAATAATATATATACCTATATAGGAATTTTCAGTAGGGTACGAACGCATTTTCTCATTTATATGACGAAATAGCTTTGCCAATATTACAAATTAGAAAGGGGGCATGAAATTATATTTTTCCTCAAAGCTTAAGCTTCAATTCTCGTTAATTCATCTAGATTCTAGAATAATTTCTAAACAAAACACGTGATTTTTAGGTTTATAACTTATAACATAAAAAAATGACTAACTTCAAAATGAGTAAAAATGTAGAATGGCCACGCTATTAGAATGCAATTTTGCATATATCACAGATTACTTTACCGCCTGTATTATCAGCTCATGCATAAAAACTATTGTTTGATGTAGTTTTTGTCACAGGTAAACGAAGCTCATAGTCAATTAATCTTGAGCCTATCATCAAACACAAGTAAAAACTGGGATATCAAATCTAAAGATTACTGACAATTGCCCACATGCCATAAAACTGCTTTTAAAATTTTAGAACCAAATTCCGAACATGTACCAAATATTTAATTTCAATTTAAACGATTTTAAAATTTTGTAAATGATTCCTCTTTGAGCTACGTTTAAAAATATAGTCACAAAACATCATTATTCTGTAAAATATTGAAGAGACTAATAAAGAAACTTATATCACATAGTTGCTGAAAGCAGACGTACTAGCCACATTCATTATGCCTTAATTTATTATATTTAATCATTGAAAACTGAAAATAATAATTTTATTTGCACATGACCTTGGATACTTATTATAGACATATAAAACGTAAAAACTGCATGCTGGTATTAGAAGAGCGGTAGCATCTTAAATGAAATGACGTACAAAATGAACACATAATATTCATTACTGCATGTTTGCGATTAATACACAATGATGTTTTCGGTGATATTGAATTGACACAGATTTATTCAAAGAACTTAATTATTTCCAGAAAATTGAATTCAGGATAATAATAAGTTTGTTAAATGTTGATGTGCAATCGGTAGGGACCCTTGACCGTTTAGGTAGGATGCTTGGGACAAATCGCTATTTCCATTTTTCATCAGTCTTCGTAATATGAGGAACGGTAGCCGCAGGCTAAGCATTGGGTTCGGGTGTTGTATAAAACCACTCGCGACATTACCTCCAATATTCGCAAAACGGATTCTCCGACGGCAGCCGCCCTCAGTGGTAATGAGGTGGTTTCAATTCTGGCCTCGAGGCAACTCGTCCCTGTATATATGTAGCTGCAGCTATTGCCATGTAAATGCTTGCGCGAGAGGGAGCAAGTTTGAGATTGATAGGACAGAGAAACTGATCTTGAAAGTGAAATAGAAATTTCGCAGAAAGCTACTCCTTGTTTTAAGAGTATTGTTAGAGAACTATATTTCGTTCTCTAATATGCAATCTCTCATTGCAATGAGTAATCAATTATTTTATATGTACGTGTATTTTTCTTGGGATTGTTTTTTAATTCTTTAAATATGGAGTAACACGAAACATGACAAAGTTTCATGTACTTGACGCACTAACAAGAGAAACTCTTCAGTTCTCTCTAATCTTTATTTGCTCTCTTCTCTTTTCATAATCCGTCCTCGAACTCCTCATATATAGCCAGGCTATTTTAGGAAGTTCTTTATTATGCTACCTGACAAACTTCCTTTTCTTGAAAGTTTACGCTCCACTTTCAGATAAGTACTTGACTTTTCATGTCTGGTGTCACGATAGAAAGAAAATATTTGTTCATTTAGGTTCGATCAACAGTGGCTTAACTATAGTTTTCACTGCCTTTGGGTTTATCAATGCTTCTACTTCCTCCAAAGTCTTTCCATTAGTTTCAGGTGTGTTATAAAAAACTAAAAGCGTACCAGTAATGCAAGATATTGAGAACAACCAGAAGCTTGCGTACATTCCCACTAGGTGATTTAGCAGTGGAAATCCAAAGCTAACTCCGGAACTTAAAAGTTGTTCTGTAACAGATACGATGGCCACCGCTGTTCCTTTAACTTTCAGTGGGAAAAGTTCTCCTTGCAAAACATAACCTACTGGACTGATTCCCATATAATATCCAATTTCGTAAGTTATTAGAGAAGCTACCGGCAACCAGGTTATGGATGATACATCAGCACCTAAGTGTAGTTTTAAAAAGAAAAATATACCAAGTGATCCAAGAGAAAGAGTGCACAAGATTCCACAACTTAGGAAGAGTACTCTTCTACCTAGTCTATCTATTAATTGTGAGCTTATCAAACTTGCAGCTATTTTGCATGCGCATACGTAGAGGACAGCAGTATGAGAATTACCACTGTCCTTCATGATCTCATGAAGAGATGTTAAGATGGCCACTGATCCTGCAACGTGCCTAGTTACTTTCGCCATTAGAAGGATACGCAGCCTCTTGCGATTGCTCTTATTATTAAAAAGTTCACTCATAGAGTGTCCTGTGCAGTCTTGACTTTCCAACACAGCTTTCTTCATCATGTCCAAATCCATTTGCACCGACTCTGGCTGCTTAAGTCCTCGCAACTTCATTAAACATCTCATCGCGTCCTTTTCCCGATCTCTCATCATGAATACGTAAGGGGACTCAGGCATAAAGAAAAACGTAATAACGAAAATAACAGGTATGGCTATCGTTATTAGGTTTGAAGTCCTAAATGGCAAGTAAGTGCCTACTGCATTTTCATAAAAAATTCCAACCAGCATCGCCGATTTCGTGACTATCGAGAGCTTACCTCTGATATTTTTTTCCGTAATCTCGCCTAAGTAGATTGAAATAAATTCAAGCAACCCACCATCGCCTACTCCAATTACGTAACGAGCAAGACAGAGTGTAATGTAATTGTTTGCTGAAGTTATTGTTGTCCATCCAATGATTACGGGTACAGAGAACATTAGGAAGCTGTACTTGCGGCCAAAAGTGTCCATCGTCCATGGGCTTAGCAGACAACCAAAAAAAGATCCAATGAAGTATATCGATATTAATAAGGCACCTTGAATATCGGATATGGGAATTTTGGAATCTTTTCTCTTCAGGTACGGCAATGTTGGCGACGTCCAAGCTAAACTTACACCACATTCCATCACTGCGAACGATACTGCGAACATAATTGAGAAAAATTATTCAATAAAGTGTTCAAAATTTTTTACATGAAAATCGTATCGTTTATATTCTGAATTCAACTTTTATAAATTATTATATTATCATTTACTAGTTAAATCATACGAAATGTTATAAGAAAAATAGGTTAATTAAATCTTGGCAAATCTTACTGATAATTACTATATAAAGTATAGCCGTGAGCACATAATTCCATGCCGTAAAAGTGGTAACTTCTTTCATTGTGATTGAAAATCCAATTTTTAATTTCGGATTGAAAATTACTACCGACAGGAAGTTTGGGTACATTTCATTTAACCGATTGAAAATTCATACCTAAGTTCATCTCTTTACCAAATCTAGAAAAATATTCCCAAAAATATAGAAAACTCTTAAAATCAAGAGTAAAAGATATACAATGAAATATATGTGATGGAATCTGACATTATCTTATAATAAATGAATCTTATAATAATAATAATAATAATAATAATAATAATAATAATTAATGGATCCTTCATCAATGGAAACCTTCATCTCCAACTGTCCCGTCTGCCGCGTAAGATCATCCGCGGCTAGCGACCTGACTCCAAGGAACAGTGTTGCCCGATGTTATCTCGCGTAAATTTCCCGCTCTTGCTTACCTTCTAGGACAGAAGGAGCAGAAGCGGACGACGTACACGTTCCAGTTGCGTCGGGATTGGTTGCTTTAAGGAACCATGATCGTAGCTTCCGGAGCCTACAACTTCTCACATAATAATAATAAATGGATCTTATAATAAATGAAGGTTGCCTGAGATTTTCCGTTGTAATGACGAATCTTGAACTTTTGGCTTCCTAAAAATTTCTATCGCATGAGTCAATACGTTTTATAAATACTGAGCAATTGGATCATATTTATTTGTGCTCTTAATTTAGATTTGAAGAGTAGGACTTATTTACTTTTGATTTTATGATTTTTTTAAACTTTTAGGAATACTTTTCTAGATGTGGCAAAGAGTTGAACGTAAGATTTTAAAAGGTTAATTTTTCTAAAAGAAAACTTTTTACTTTAAAGCCAAACATTTTTTGAATTTTTCAATAGAATAATTTCAAAGTTGTGGATTCAGTTTTTGCATAGATATTCGTCTTCAAAGTGAAGTCTAACTTTTCAAACGGTCCAAACTGTACCCAAACTTTCTGTCGGTAGTGTAAAAAAAATATTTCCTCAAATTCAGAAGGTGATTTAAACTGTAATCTTTATTTGCATGCAAAAATTCAAAAAGAGTTTCAAAATTTTGAAAAAATGGCCAAAAAATGTGAAAATGACAATGTGTATTAGAACTTATCTGACTTTTTGAGCCAATAATATTATTTTCAAACAAAAAAATGGTTCATGCGCCCGTATTTAGAGCTTTAACTGCATTAATCACTTCAGGTAAAAACAATACATTTTTCCAATGTCATCATAGAAGGTATTATTTTCATTTAAAATTTGCCTTTGCTGGTTCTGTTCAAATCTCCACGTTTCGAGATCCCGAGAGTAAGAAAAAATTATTTGTACGTTGGTGTCTGTAGTAGTCTGCTGTCTGCAGTAGTATAGTCAATAGCACACCTGACATGCGTTGTGTCATTCGACTTCAGTGACCGAAATCATTCAAGAGTCATGCGTTTTTTCCGACATTAAATATCATTATTTTAATCGGAAAAAATAAGTTACTGATCCAAGAATATTTTAATTTAGACACCGATTTTACTAGTTTTTTACTTAATCTTACTAGAATTTAACTAAGTAATCCCAGCTTTTTTTCAATGTGTCAGTTGAGTTGAATGTTTTCATTGCATTGCCGAATTATTTTAATTTTTAAAAATTGGTTGTTGGGTTATTGAATCAAAAATCAAAAAAATTCTAATACACATACTGACAAAACGATTTTCTTATAATCTCATTTGTTGATATTTTTTTTTTGTTAGCATGCCATAAGGAAAAAGCCGTTGGTCAGAATTTGAGTGATAAAAACGTAGATCAATCGAAAATAATACATTTAATTGAAAATAAATTACTAAGGATTAATCATGAATTGTATGAACAATTTTTTTGTAACGATTTATTTGTGTGAGAACTGGTAAACGTTTCTAGTGATGATTTATATCTTTATAAATCCATGTAGGCCTAACAGCTTGCATCTGCTTCACTTTGATCAAAGACAAGTCGCGATGCGAGAGACTATGCACTAAGTATTCAGGGAGTCAGATAGCCGACTGCTATACAGACCGCTGAAGTGACTACCCCATAATCACTGTGACTACTTTTGGATAACTGCAGACTCTAGGTGATCGCACCATGACCGGAGAAACGCCAGTCAATACGGGCGACTGCTGTTTGTCTCTTTTTTGACTGCAATATGAAAAGGTGAACATTGTCAACAAGACCTCTAAGCCTCCACTGTCAAAGTCGACATGCGCACGTATCGTTGTGCATATACAAACCATGGGTGAAACAACTACCAGACTACTACCGACTACTAGTGAATCCTAGAGAATACTAAAGGGAAACAAGAGTAATGATTGTGAACAATTGTCAGTCCCTTATACACTTTCAAAATGATGTCTCTTTCGAGAAAACGATTCGTAGCCATCTAGATTCAATTTCTACAACAATAACCTGAGATAGCTCATCCGATTGGCTGCTGAGATATAAGGTGCGTTAATTCAATTTGTTCGAATCGTTAGATCGTTATGATTACACCAGATGAGGTTGGCACTTTATTATATTTATTATTGTACCATTAAGCCATTTCCCTTTCGGGTTAGGCGTGACTTGCTCGGCGAGGGAAGGCGTAATGTGAGGTAGGGGGTATAGATTTTTTAGATTGCTCTAAAATTCTCGTATTATTTATTTAAATTACACGTTCGTTTCGCAACACTGCTCCGACCCAGGTTGCTGATAAATTTCTCTAGCGATCACCCCAAGTGAAGAGCCTCACAAAATTGTTGTGTGGCTGCCCACTTGGGCCCATTAGTATCCAAGGTCTTTGTTTCAGGCGTCATTCACTCTATTGTCACTCTGTTTACAAACTATTTTTCGCCACGCTTTTCTGTCCTGGCATATATCTCTAGCTTCCTTCACGTCCATACATTTTTTCATGCAAGCTCTCGCGTTTCTATGACTTCTTATGTCTCTTCGGATTAATGTCTCATTCGCAGATTCTAACCATTCTTTCGGCGGTCTACCTCTGGGCATTCTGCCATTTACTTTACCTTTATACACTTGTTTGGTCAGTCGTTCATCTTTCATTCTTTCTACATGTCCGAACGATCTTAACTGATTTCTTTCCCATATGTCAACTAGTGTCTCTCCTGTACCAAATTCTTTGAGGATTATCTCGTTTCGGACTTTATCCATCAGTTTTTTTTTGCCGCATATTGTACCGTTCTTCAAGGAAGTGAATTCGGTTTGGTGTTTGCAGGGTGTTTCCATCAGACTCGTGCTAGACAAGGCAAGGTTTATTTCAATTTTACAAAATTTTCGGATCTGCCTTTGTTATGGGAAGTAAAATCAGCTTGCGAAGCTTCTCCTTGGGCATCAAAAGAAGAAGCTTGTGAGCTGCATTATAGCAAAAATACAACTCGCGACTTACACACTTCAATTACCTTTTAGTGGAAATAAGGTAAAGATTGGCGAATTTTGTAGAACCGCGTGCAACCGATTCCCCTCATTAGAATCAAAACTTTCAAAAAATCCACATCTCAAGGCACAATATTCTAAGTGTATTCAAGGGTACATACAAGTCGGTCACATGAGTTTAATAACAAAAAATGAATCGCCCGAAACTTGATTCTACCTCCCCCACCATGCAGTCATAAAATCAAACAGTGCCACAACAAAAACACGCGTAGTTTTCAACGGTTCGGCCAAGTCGTCAACCGGAATCTCCTTGAATGACACTTTAATGGTAGGCCCGACTATTCAAGCTGATTTTTTGACGACTTTTACGCGATTTCGTACATTCTTTTTGCACTCACGGCCGAGATTGAACAAATTTATCGGCAAATCCAGTTATATGAGGGACACAGACCTTTTCATAAAACATTTTGGAGAGATGACCTCTATGACGAAATTTACGAGTACACGCTTAACACCGTTACATTCGCTACTTCATCCGTCCCCTTTCTCGCAATTAGAATTTTGCATCAATTGGCAGACGACGAACGCAAAAATTTTCCCATTGCAGCTTGCATATTAGAACGCGATTTTTACGTCGACGACTTGTCGACTGGAGCAGACATTTACGAAGTAGCTCTCTATATTCGCAACGATCTAATCGCTCTCCTACGGAAGGGAGGATTCAATCTCAGAAAATGGCGTTCAAATGACACTAGACTTACAGATGATATCGACAGTAATTCTCAAAGTTCTCACATGTCACTGGATCTGACGGAAACCATTAAAACGCTTGGTCGCTTAGGGCTACTGGGGCCAGTACTTATGCTCGTGAAATTATTAATTCAAGATCTCTGGAAGTTAAAACTTTCCTGGGACAAACAAGTTCCAGAACATTTTCACAAGAGATGGATAGATTATCGAAATCAATTGCCTCTTCTAAGTCAAATTCAGTTTAACAGGTGTATTACAGCTCCCAACACAGTAAGAACCGAAATTATTCACGGGTTTTCAGATGCCAGTGTTAAAGCTTATGGGGCCGCACTCTATCTGCGTTGCACCGAGTCCAATGGGAAACACCATGTTTCTCCAATTTGCGCAAAATCTCGAGTAGCTCCGCTTGCCTCAATTAAAAAAAGCTCTAATTGCACTCCCACCATTCCAAAACTTGAATTGTGTGCTGCATATCAATTAGCAAAACTGCAACAATCCACTTGTCAGTCCATGAATTTGAAAATAAACGGCACTTATCTTTGGTGTGATAAGACAACGGTCCTTGCATGGATAAACACTGAATCCTACAAATTATAAACATTCATGACCAAACGCGTATCCGAAATTCAGTTCCTCACTAACGTTGTAGATTGGAAATATGTTCCGACAGATAAAAACCCCGCAGCTATAATGTCAAGAGTTCAAACGCCATGCGAATTTTTAGCCAACGATTTTTGGCAAAATGGGCCAAAGTGGCGCCTCCAAAAAAAAAAGAACTGGCCAGAAAAACAAGCACTCAAAGACGAAATCCCAGGCTTAGAGAAAAATTTCGCAGACTCTCTTTCTTTTAAACTGAGAATTTCCAATTGGCAATAACTGACAATTTCCAATTGGCAATAACTGACAATTTCCAATTGGCAATTATTAGAAGAATGTTCGTGATTCAGAAAACTCAATCGAGTGCTTGCTTTCGTTTTGCGCTTTATACACAATATCAGAGCAAAAAATAATAATTCCAGAATTAAAGGTCCCTTATCTAGAACTGAGCTTGACGTCGCTCATAATATAATAATTCGACAAACTCAAGCCACTGCATTTTCTAAAGACATCGCGAAAGTGTCATGCGACAAATTCACGGATAAAACGGGCGATTCATCCTCCCTCAACCTTTTTCTGGATGAAAACGGAATCCTTCGGGTAGGGAGTCGTCTCACAAATGCAAACATCCCACAATCACAAAAATTTCCCATTATTTTATCACGAAGCCACCACATTGCTAAACTGACCATACAAGATGAGCATTTAAAAAGAATGCATGCAGGGATCCAAGCTAATCTGTACGGAGTTCGTCAACGGCATTGGCCTATTGGCGGCAAAAACATCACACGTCACTTGATTCGAAAATGTGTAAGGTGTTTAGGTAAAGCCACGTGGAATTAATTATATTACAGGAAATCTTCCTGAACATCGATTACTTGCAACAAGTCCATTTTTAAATGTCGGAGTCGACTATTGTGGACCATTTTTCATTAGAGAAAACGAGTCAGAAATCGTACTAAAGTAAAGGTCTATGTTTCGGTCTTCGTGTGCTTTCCAAGTAAAGCAGTTCACCTTGGAGTAGTCTGTGATTTGACAGCCGAAACATTTCTCGGCTGCTTGAGAAGATTTATTTCGCGCCGCGGTAAGCCTGATACTATTTATTCAGATAACGCCACTAATTTAGTCGGGGCGAATAAAGAAATTCAGGAATTGTACAAATTTATCAGAGCATCAGAACATGAACCCGAAATCCAAAACTTTTTTTTAGATCAACAGATCAATTGGCGCTTTATTCCACCTCAATCACCACACTTTGGAGGACTCTCGGAGGCCTCAGTTAAATCTTTCACATACCACTTATTACGTACAGTAGGAAATACCATACTAACATACGATCAATTAGAGACCTATGTGATGTTAGCCCCTTGACCACTTACCCACTATCGGACCTAAGAGACACGAGATCGTCGAGATTGTCATCTTGGAATCATGCGCAAAAAATTATACACGATTTTTGGGCTCGATGGCGTAAAGAATACATGAACGAGTTGGTCAGCCAAAGCAAGTGGCAGCCAAGGAATCGACAAGAAAAAATTCAACTCGTGACCCTAGTGGTACTAAAAGAAGACAATTTACCCCCTCTGGCTTGGAAATTAGGTCGAATTGTACAAATCTTTCCAGATCAAGATAAAGTTGTGCGTGTTGTCTTAGTGAAGACACAAACTGGGACCTATAAGCGAAGCGTCAAGAACTTCCATCCCCTCCCGACTAATCCCTATGAAACTGTTATCCCACACAATTAAGTTACTCACTTGTAAAACTATTTCTCTGATCACTTTTAGGTAATATTACCTCTTGTCCATTGTCTTGATATGC
>CAKNYM010047627.1:16809-28371 GCA_932195095.1 Andricus curvator
TATATATATATACCATTAAACCATTTCCCTTTCAGGGTAGGCGTGACACTACCCGATTCGGGTAGTGTTTCTAGGTTTTTCTTGTAGTTATAAATAACTATAAGTGTGGGCTCACCACACCCACGATGTGCTAACAGCACTCATGTCAGTATTCTTGAATGGTCACCCATCCAAGTACTAACCGCGTCCAAGGCTGCTTAACTTCAGTGAAAATAGTTTGTACAATATATTTTTTTTTGTAACCAGATTAAACTACTCTCCAGTTTATGTACACTAATGTAACCCTTTCAGCACTTAGTTTGAACGATGCTCGTTCAAAGGAGCCAGCTTTATGTTTGATCTTAAAATAAATAAATAATTAATAAAATAAATAAACATGTAACAAATTCAAAATGAGTCAAATTTCAAATATTGAATTGTATTATTACAGAATTCAGGTTTCTTCTTAGAAATTTCATTTTTACTTCCGTATTTTATGTAAGCTTGAACATCTGTTTAGGTTTAGGTATTCTTGTCCCTCATCTTCGAAAGAATTTTTAGACGATGTGCCCTTTACGATGTGACCATCAAAACTCAAAGTTGGCCTTCTACGAAAAGTTTATTATCGGAAAAACCTGGCGGCTGCAATTTCGCCTGTCCTTAGCAGAGGGTGTCGCCTATCGACCCCACTAACTGATATTGAATTCTAATTGGTCAATCCTACCACTTTTGTACTTCGACTTGCACCTCAATGTATCTTCGATCCTAAGATCTCGTCAGATCTTTTCGAACCATCGGTATCTTCAGCTCGTCTTTTCAATTCTGTTCACTAACTCAAGTCTACTCATGTTTATCATTTTTTCTACAGTCCTGTAAATAGTTTATGTTGTGTTCTCTGAAATATATGTTAATTAATAATTCAAAGAACGGAGTTGATTTCATTTCTGAAACCTCACATATGTGCAGCGTAAAACTATTCTCTTTAGAGGCATAAACAATTACAAGTAAAAACCGCAAAAATGCACAATCATGTAGAATTTTATATTTGGTTTCTTTCCTATCCTCGGATACACGACAGACTTCTTGAGACACTCGAGTGGGACTGAGTTTTTAGGACAATAGGGGATCATGTGTTAGGAGTTATTTTACAATAACGTCGCATTTTGAAGTTAAACGTTCGGAATATTGAGTGCTTTAAAAATATTTTTCGGAGATAATCTCGAATATGTAAAAAAAATCTCTGAAATACTGTGGAGTCCTTGATTTATTGTGAACAAATTCTTTGAAAAGGGATTAAAATATTATTATAAAATTCAGTGAAAACCCATTAAATTGATCCCTGGAATCTGTCAAAAAGCCCTAAAATGTCAGCATTTTTAAGAAAACATGATTTGAAATTTCTTTCAAACCATTAAAATCAATTAAAAATTCCATTGAATACCTCAAAATAATTCAAAATCATTAAAATTGAGAGAGGAAAAACCTTGAAATATTTGAAAATTTTTGAAATTTCATCAAAAACGTATTTGAGGTGCCATCTTCAAATGGGCCTTATCCAGTTGTTATTCGCATGTTTTCAACTGAAACGTGTAAGAAATTTCATATGACTGTTAAACAAAAATGACTAGGTTATAATTCATAAAAAAACAGGATTATATATAGAAAATGTTTTGTTTTTATGTTGTCTTTAATCATCATAAATATAGTTGACATTGATTTTATAATCAATTTACAACTGAAAATTAATTAAATCGAATAAAGTTTAATAAGTTGTTATTATTATTTATTTATATAAAATATTTTTAATTTAGCATAATTTACATAAAATTGATAACACAATTGTATTTAAAAATATTAATCAATAACCCACTTCACATCAATAACAAAAGTTAAAAGCGTTTGAATATACATTTCTACTCATTTCTGCATTTTCATATTAAGAGTCCGGTGGCTAGCACTTCTGATTGACTACCATGGAATTCATATCCATACAATCTGTCTTCCACGATTGACTGAATAAAACTAGACTTCGCCGTTTCATTGACATCCATTGTCAATCGTAAGCTTCCTATCGGATACAACTTCCATCATACTCTGTTTTAAAGAGTTTTCAACTGATTCATATGCCCGTGCAATCAATTAGAAAGCGCTCATTGGAAACATTTGAGCTTAGGTGGTCTGATTCGACTCCAGAGAACGAACAATCCATTAAATCCGAACTCACTGATTCACTGCTCGATGGGTCCTAAAAGAAAGTACGCAACTCGCGCTGGCAAATAGAATCTACGCAACTCGTTGGGATGGATATAAAATACGCAAATCGCGGTAGCGGATAGAAACTACGCAAGTAAAAAATGCAAGTTTTTAGGAAACCGTGTTGAAAGTTTAATTAGTCTTCACAATTCAAGCGTAATTATTTCAGATATAATAAAGTGTTCCTAGTGATCCTATAATCATCGCAAAATAAAGTATAACCTGAACTTCATGTTTAAAATAGTTAGTAATGTTTTCTATGTAACTTCAATAGTGTGGTGTTTGATCTAACCTCAAAATTTTTAGAAGTTTCAAATTCAATCGAATTTTCCTTCTCCACCAGGACTTTCATATTATGTAAGCTCCGTCTTTAATACAAAAATATTCATAAATTATAAATATTGATCTACATAAAATCCGATTATATCACTTCGCTTGAGGTTAGGTTTTTTTAATTCATGCAAGTCAATGAAAGCAAACCTGACGCCACGGTGAAGGGCAGAACTATTTTAGCCGAGTTACGTACTTTCATCACGGAATCCACTTGCAAAAACGTGTTGCGTGAATTTGTTATTTATTAATTAATACGCTTTAAATCAATCAAAAGAAAAATTGAAGCGTTTTTATCACGGCTTTCAGTGGAGAAAACCCCAATGTTCAGGCTTAGAGAAGGTCTGAACTTGGAAGTCAAGGGGACGGAGTGTCTGCAAAGGTACCGCAGAGCGACCGTACTGATTCCCGGTAATCCCGAGAGTCCGGCGACCGTTCTGGGGCGCCTGAGTTTTCAGAACCCGTCGCTACGAACTGATTCGTGGAAGGTGTTTTCCGACAGGCAGGGATCCAGGCCGAAGGGGAGAGGCTGGATTCTAGTCGTTGGTCTTCCCGAATCTTCAATCAGAGCCCTTGCGGCTCTAGATTATCGTCCCTATCTAGGGGCGAGTAGGGTTACCTTCCGGGTGACCCAACTGGGATCCGCAGGGGTCCCAGAAGCGTCCGGAGGTGCCCCGAATTAGCCTTTCAATGGCTGAGACGGGAATCTCCATTACGCAGATTAATTTGCACCACAGCAAAGGCGCCTCGGCGGTTTTAGCCAGACGCATGTCTGTGGTGCAGACAGGGCTCGCCCTAATCCAAGAACCCTGGTTATACAGGGAAAGGATTTGTGGCTTGTCAGGATGTGGCTCCATATATAAGGGGCCACGCGAAAAAACGCCAAGGGCATGCATAGCCGTCAAGGGTATGGATGCGATCTTGGTGCCTAAATTCTGCTCTAGAGATCTCACCGTTATTAAGGTGAGACTCAGGGGCAGTAATGGAGAGAGGCTAGAGGTATTTATTGCCTCGGCTTATTTCCCTGGCGACGCCGAGGGACCCCCGCCTCCCAGAGAGGTGGAGGCTCTAATTCGGTATTGTCAAGAGAACAAGATCCCTCTGCTGTTGGGCTGTGATGCAAACTCTCACCACACGGTGTGGGGAAGCACAAACATCAATGACAGAGGTAGAGATTTAATTGAATACATAGCGGGCACAGAGCTGGAGATTCTGAATCGGGGTGATACTCCCACATTCCAGACTAAAAACAGGAGTGAGGTTCTCGATTTGACTCTATGTTCAGGTGCACTGAGGAGCAGGGTAGTGGATTGGAGAGTTTCCGATGAGGATTCTCTTTCGGACCACAAACACATTGTGTTTCGATTAACCCTAGGTAAACCAGTGGTTTCTAATATCAGAAACCCCAGAAATACACTTTGGGACTCATATAAAGAGGAACTCAAAGGGAGGCTTGCGGAATTTCCCACAAGCTATGGTACCATTGATGAGTTGGAGCACGCCGCAGATTTTCTGCGAAGGGCTCTGACAACATCATATGAGAACAATTGCCCTACAAGCACAATTAAGTCTAGGAAGGGAGCAGAATGGTGGAACACCCACCTGGAGAAACTCCGTAAAAAGACAAGAATGTTGTGCAATAGGGCAAATAGAACTAAATTGCCTTCGGACTGGGACATCTATAAGACGGCCCAGTGTGAATACAATAAAAACATAAGGAAGTATAAGCAGGAAGATTGGAGGGGCTTCTGCGAGGAATCGAAAAACATTCCGGAAACAGCGAGGCTCCACAAGATCCTGGCGAAAAATCCGGAAGCTCGCCTCGGGCTCATAAGGCTCGATAATGGTGAGTTTGCCGAAGATGAAGAAGCAACGCTGGATCACCTGATGGAAGTTCACTTCCCGGGTTTTCAGCGAATCCGAACCGACCAGGAGGAGGAAGGCCGGGGCCAAGGTGTGGAAAGGGCCGACTGGAATTTCGCCGCTAAGGTCGTTGATTACAAAAAGGTGGAATGGGCCGTAGGGTCATTCTGTCCCTTTAAATCACCAGGAGCGGATGGCATTTATCCAGTGCTTTTACAAAAAGGCATGGATGTAGTCGTCCCTCCTCTGACAAAATTATTTAGGGCAAGTATAGCCCTTAAACACGTGCCATCGGCATGGAAGGATGGCAGAGTGGCCTTCATACCTAAACCTGGGAGGGAGGGTTACACTGCTGCCAAAGATTTCCGACCGATCAGCCTAACGTCTTTTATCTTGAAGACGCTGGAGAAGCTGGTCGAGAGATACATTAGGGATGAGGTGCTCTTGGCCTCCCCGCTACATAAAGGGCAGCATGCTTTCCAGGCAGGCTGCTCGGTAGAAACTGCGCTTCATGCTGTTGTGACAAAATTGGAGCAGCAGTTGGAACAAAAGGGGTACGCTGTGGGCGCTTTCTTGGATATAGAGGGTGCTTTCAGCAATACTCCTCCAGAAGTCATCTGTCGAGAAGCTTTGAGATGTGGTGTGCCGGACCAGCTAGTTTGCTGGATAGGAAGCATGCTGCATCGAAGAAGACTTGAAACCAGATGGGGTGAAGGCCTAGTAAGGGGGATAGCTCCGCGGGGTTGCCCACAGGGGGGTGTCCTGTCGCCCCTCCTGTGGTGCATTGTAGTGGACGGCCTTCTTCGAAGGCTAAATAATGAGGGGTACTATACTCAGGGATACGCGGATGACTTTGTAATCCTAGTCAGGGGGGCTCATCTGGATACGCTGATGGGTCTTATAAGGTCGGCGCTGCGCATCGTAGAGCTCTGGTGCGATAGCTCAGGGCTCTCGGTAAATCCGGAAAAGACCAATCTGGTCATTTTCACGAGAAATTATAAAGTTCCGAAAGTTGACGCTCCTGTATTCTGTGGTGGGAAGCTGACTTGTTCAGACTCGGTTAAATATCTGGGAGTAATCCTAGATGGCAAGCTGAGCTGGGCAAAGCACCTGGAGACCCAATGCAGGAAATTTGTCATGACTTTTTGGATGTGCAGGAGAGCATTTGGGTTGACGTGGGGGCTAGGGCCTAAAATGCTCGCTTGGCTCTACTCTGCTGTCTTAAAACCCAGGCTCCTACATGCGGCCGTGGTCTGGTGGCCACGGGTGGAACTTAAAACAACGCAGGACAGGCTGCGAAGATTACAAACGCTAGCATTTAGGGGCTTGACTGGAGCAATGAGGACTGCGCCCACAGCGGCGATAGGATTCATGCTCTGTGAGGAACCCCTACATGTGGCGATAACCGCTAGAGCGGCACACGCGATGGGCCGTCTGGCAAGAGCAAATAGATGGACTCCGGGGACTAGACACACTAGACTCCCGAGTGATATCAGCGCACTGCCGATTCTACAGATGAGGCAAGATAAAATAACAAAACGCTTCAACTTCGCCAAAGCTTTCCGCGTCTGCATCCCAAGCAGGGATCTGTGGAAAGCTAATGGTAACCCACTACTCCAGGGGGAAATTTGGTATACAGATGGCTCCAAGGGAGAGGGAGGGTCAGGAGCAGGAATTTATGACAGCAAGAGAGGGAAAGGTATAGGGATCACACTTGGGCGACACGCTACTGTCTTCCAGGCGGAGGTCCTGGCCGTCCTTCGCTGTGCTGAAATACTAATAGAGCAAAACGCTGCTGGCAAACAGATTACGATCTGTTCGGACAGCCAAGCGACACTAACTGCAATAGGGAAACCAGACATAACATCAGAACTGGTTTGGGAATGCAAAAAAGCATTAAACCAACTTGCAGAAAAAAACAAAGTGGCTCTCATATGGGTCCCTGGTCACACAGGGATCAAGGGCAACGAAAAGGCGGACCAGTTGGCGAAACGCGGTGCAGCGAGCGAATTCATAGGACCGGAACCGGTACTGGGAATAGCGTCTTGCTGTGTCGGGATGGCCATTAAGAGCTGGATCCGAACAAAACACCGGAAATGCTGGGAACAAACCCAGGGTTGCCGTCAGGCGAAATCCATCCTGGGGTACACCTATAGGATGGGCAGAGCTAGGGAAATCCTGGGTTTACCCAAGAAAGATGTAAGGACAGTGGTACGGACCCTAACAGGGCACAACCACTTGAACTATCATATGCACAAAATGGGGTATAACCCCACGACAGAGTGCAGGAAATGTGGCAGGGATGACGAAACATCCCTGCATGTATTATGCCAGTGCCCGGCATTAGCTAGGCTGAGGCAACAGATCCTCGGGGCCCATTTTATGGACACAGAGGAAATTGCAACACGATCAGTGGTCGACATACTGGGCTTCGTCAAGAGGTCTGGATTCGACTGCTGAGAGTGAATAGGTAAGGGTGTGGCACAATAGGCTTTATAGCTTGAGCGCCAGGGGAGCTCTCCATGGGCTTCCCACCCGCACTAAAACTAACTAACTAACTATCACGGCTTTCAACACACTCCAACAGTTTCGGACGGTAACTCAAAATCCGAAAAAATGAAGTTACGTAGTTTCTATCCGCTACTGTGAGTTGCGTATTTTCTATCCATCCCTACGAGTTGCGTAGATTCTATTTGTCAGTGCGAGTTACGTAGATTCTATCCGTCACCGTGAGTTGCGTACTTTCTTTTAGGACCCATCGTGCTATCTACCAGTTGACCAATTAAAATTATTACAAACCGATAGACCGAAATTCGTGTGAATCCGCATTCTTAAATGTACCGACTTAACAAAATTTTATTGCATCGATTCTTTTTTCTTGGGATGTCTCTTTCACGCTTATGGACTTTCTGCAGGCAGACTGCCTGCCACTGCCAGCAAGCAGATGTATGAAAACATTTCTATACAAAACTAAATAAATAATTAATGAAAAATATCAACTAAAAAACTGTAAAAATTTGCAAAAACGCTCGGTCTTAGTATTCTTCACAAAAATATAAATTGAACAAATTTTACAGAAAAATATTAAATAATTTATTAATAAAATAACTAAAAAATTTGAAAATTTGACAAAACTCACAGTTTTAGTGTTCTTCACAATCATATATGAATAAAAATCTGCCCGCTTCGCGGGCACATTCTCATCGCACGCTTCGCTCGCAAGTTTGAGCGCGACTATTGGGTCTCGCGCTTCGCGCTCGATCATATATTTATCTCGCGCTTCGCGCTCGATTATATATTCACCTCGTGCTACGCGCTCGGGCGTATTTACATCGCGCTTTACGCTCGGCTCCTCTAGATTTCTGAACTTCGTGTTCGATTTCGATGAAAAGAAAAAGTTTGTTTGCAAATCTTATGAAATTATCAAAACCTCTACATATTAAGTGATTGTTAAGTTTGTTTTTATTTTAGACTGAAAAGGAACTTTATTTACACAAGGTTCTATCGACCTTAAGGAACACATTCTCATCCAGACACTCGCTCTTCGCGCTCGATATTTGATTTGAAAATCATTTGAACCTTGCGTTCCACGCTCGATTCTGTGCACCGTATGATAGAAACAAAAAAGTTTGAGCGCACTTACGACGCGCGATTTGGTAAATACACTGAGCCCGCACTTTGTGCTTCGTGTTATATGTTCTTCATATACAAATTACTAAATTTGTATTTGATTTCAAATGAAAAATAATTATATTATTCAGGCGACAAATTTAATTAGTTAAAATTTTATTTTAGCTTGTGCCGTTTTTCAAAAAAGTTAATTTTTTTCATTTTGAATATATTCTTACAACAAAAATTGATTACAAGTTTGTGAACCTTTTTTTAATGCACAATTTTTGTTCATTTATCTGTTTTCGTACCTTGCATTGTTTGTTCAAAAATTTGATTTTTTTTACTGTCAATGTTATTTTCACAAATAAAACAAAAACTACGCATCCTATCGAAACATGATTCACAACAAATTTGTACCTCCTCCTTGGATGAACAAATTTTGTTCATGTCATTTTTTTCGTAGCTCGTGTTATTCGTCTACAAATTTGATTTTTCTATTTTCAATACTGTTTTTTACGAATAAAACAAAAACTAGGCGTCATATCAAAAAGTGAATAATAAGAAATTTGTAGATCTTTTTTAGGTGCACAATTTTGGTTTGATGATCTTTTCTGGTATCTTGCATAGTTTGACAGCAAAATGGCTTTTTTGATTTTTCATTAATTTTTTGTGCGATCAAAATTTGAATTTTTTATTTTTCAAAAAATTCAAAAAACTGTTATGAAAATATTATAGGGTGTTCAAAAAGCAACGTTTTTCTCCTTATGACTTTTTTTCATATCGTGCGTTTTTCGGCCTAAAATGTTCATTTTTGTTTGTTTTTTGGAATTTTGAAAATGCTATAACTCCAGTAATTTTTTTTTATCACGAAAAGTCATTAGGATATTTTGTTCGTCATTCTGCGTACTACGAATAACCGTACATAGAATTTTCAAATCTTCAAAAAAAGTGGTCTCAAAAATTTTCAAAATGTGCTCACTTTTTGAATTTTCATCCAAAATAGCTTGTTAACGAACTCGTTCTTTCTTTTTAGGCCATAAAAAAGTGTGCCAAAGCTTAATCAAATCTGATCATTTGTTCGAAAGTTATCGTGGCTCCAGACAGACAGACAGACTACAGACAGACACCTTGGTAAAAATCGTTTTTTCTGACTCAGGAGGTCTCAAAACGTGGAGATTTGATGAAAACCGACTATGTCAAATTTTACATAAAACCAATACCTTCTCATTAGAATGAGAATGTAAAAACGTATTTTTAAAAATACTCATAATTTAAAAAGTTATAATTGTAAAAATTGTAAATAATAAAGCTGAAAACTTCCAAATGTTGACGATACCTTTACAGAAGCAAATTTCATGGAAAGCAAACATTCAAAATGATTAACAATTTAAAATAGTATATTGTGCTACAAGTTGAAAAAGCGAGAGATTTAAAACGAGTATGAAGTTAGCAACCCGAGCGGAGCGAGGGTGGCTATCACACGTGTTTTAAATCGTCGCTTTTTCAATGTGTGGGACACGATACTTTTTCTATAATTTGTTCAAAAGTGCTAGTTTTTGTTTACCTGTTTTTTTGTAAAAAGAAGGCGATTTTTTGTCGATTGACGCAACAATGACAATGGCAATTATCAAAACCATGGCAATAATATGGCAGTAATACTAAGCTTGTTCTCATAATTGAATAGTTGGCCCATCAAGTTGAGGGCTTCAAAATTTCCGATTTTTCGTGAAAAAACCCAAGCACAGTATTTTCGGAGAAACTGACGGTGTTTTTTTGCTTTTGCCAAGTGACAAAAGTACATAAAAATACACAACTCGAGACTTTTCAGGAAATTGATTTTAGGTTAGGGACGAGACTCCGAAAATAGAATGAAGTTGGCTGCGCACGATGCACGAGTACACCCGAGGCAGCACGAACCCACCTGAAATAACATTTACTTTTTTCACTGTGCCTCACTTTTATCACTGTCCATTTACTTTTTCCACTGAATCTGTCCACTTTTTTCACTGTTGCCCGGAAAGGTCGGCACTGCGCATGCGCCACGTCATCGACTAAAAATCGGTCACTTTTTACACCAAAAACAGGTGGAAAAACTGGCACTTTTTCGCGAATTATAGAAAAATAAATAAATTACTAAGCAAACATTTTCCGAATTGAAAAAATGTAACCACACCGGGGACGTTGTCTCCTTCTACCCCTTTTATAGCTTCTTCATAAACGCCCCCAGTGTGGTTACATTTCTTCAATGTGAGAAATGTTTGCTTGGTTATTTATTTATTTTTGTATACGTAGTTAATTATTTTGAATGTTTATTTCCCATGAAATTTGCTTCTGTAATGTTATCGTCAAAATTTGGGAGCTTTCAGTTTTATTATTTACAATTTTTTATAATTATAAGTTTTTTAATTTAAAGTATTTTTTAAAATGTGTTTTTATTTATATGATTACGAAGAACACTAAGACCGGGAGTTTTTTCAAATTGTTAAATTTGTTAGTTAGTTACTTTTTTCGTAGAATTTTCATCTATTTCTATTTTTGTGATGACACTAAGACGCGGAGTTTTTTCAAGTTTTTAAATTTTTTAGTATTATTTTTTATAAACTACTGAGTTTTATTGTAGAATTTTTTTTAGTAGATGTTTTTCTTTTTTCTTTATTATTCGGTAAGATCATATATAACCGTGAATTTATTTAAAAATTTTAAATATATGTTTTTTCAAATATAAATTATTTTTTTCAAATACTAAATTTATACTACGAAATTTTACTACCTTTTTAGCTGTCTTAGATTTTCAAATGACATTTTTCCTTTACATATAAACAAACTTCAACAGCTGAATAAAGTAAATTTAATGAAAGATTGTCATCGCATAACCTTAAAACATGATTTTGCATTTTAAAACCGTATTACCTACTGCACCGAGTCATCATAAAGAAATATTTATAACATGTCATAGATTGGCGAGGAAAGACCTTATATAAATTCCAATATGAATATTCAGAAACACGTATGTATTTAACTGAAAAAAATTCTCGAGTATCGACAAATATCGTTCGACAGTGTTTACTTTATTCAAACCATATAAGGTAGATGCACTGGTAGCATTATTTATCGTCATATGGCGCAGTATTGTTCGTATATCAAGACAGAAAATGTGATTTTAGGTAAGTTTAAATATCCTTTCATCAAATGAGTATACTTTTCTCGTGTTAATACTTGAATGTTATTGTAGAAAATAAATTTCTGTACGTCAGGTTTAAGCACTCACCAAAATGTAGTGAAATTGTTATCTTTTAGGTTAGGATCTCGACAAAATGTCAAAAAGTTTTTAATTGTTGACTGAAAGTGATTGATAAGGTAAATCAATGTTTATTATATCAGTGAAATATTTCAGTTTCGATCTATAGAGTTTAGAAATATATTTCTCTTGAATTTATTTAAATAACGTAAACGGTAACTGAAACACTTATACTCATACTGCGTGTGTAATCGTCACGATTGACGAACACTGAAACTTGATTGGTA